>CM021100.1:977017933-977035054 GCA_007115665.2 Sequoiadendron giganteum | reverse complement strand
GAAACACATTATCTTCTTCTATGAACACCATTTCCAGTAGCAGAATAATTGTCAGAACACAAAACCTTATAACTTGCTCAAATCTTCATGCGCACCTCTGAAACTTACGGAGTAGGAACTATATACATCTGCAAGAAAACCCTTTAATACACAACTTCTCATCATCAACATACTGAACTTTCAACACACTGATCTTCACTGCTTCACAGACAAATTACAATTTTCTCAATATCCTCGACATATACAGTCTTTAAGACATTAATGTTAATAGTGTTGACATCAATGACAACCACATATTAGCAATACAACGACAACATCCAACAATCTCCCCCTTTGGCATTGATGGCAACACATGATGTGAAAAATACCATCAACACAACTAACTCTTCTCTAACAATCTCCCCCTTAGGTATTGCTCTTCTCTCCCTTAGTTATTTCAAGGTTTTTCACACTATTCTTCTCCCCATGGTTTTTCACATTATTCTTCTCCCCCTTTGACATCAATGGCAATGGTATACAAGCTCTGAACCACATATCTAAATCATCTAACTACTCCCCTTGAGTAGCAACCACCACAACATCAATCTGGATCAAGATATGACTATGAATACATAGACTGATGCAAAAACTACGCATCTTAGTTCTTATTAGGAGGTGTAATCACCCCTAACTTCCCTCTGAGATACTCAAAAGTATCTTTAGGCAAAGGCTTAGTAAGGATGTTTGCAATCTGTTCCTTAGTAGGCACATACTCCAGTCTGACTTCCTTATTACTCACCTTGTCTTTCAAAAAGTGGTACTTCATAGATATATGCTTGGTCTTTGAATGCAGCACCAGATTCTTAAAAATGTTTATAGCACTTGAATTATCATAGAATATAGAAATAGGTTCATCATACACAACTCTGATATCTTTCAACATCTTCTCCATCTACGATACTTGAGTATAATTGTTAGCGGCAACAATGTATTATGCCTCTACAGTAGACAAAGAAACGGCATTATGTTTTTTACTTAACCATGAAATCAGCTTCTTTCCTAAGAAAAATTCACCACCACCAGTATTTTTCCTGTCATTCACATCTCCTGCCCAATCACCATCAGTAATGGCACTTAAAGTAAGATCATCATATTTAGGATACCATAGGCCAAAATCAATTGTTCATTTCAAGTATCTGAAAATTCTCTTCACAACAATCACATGAGATTCCTTAGGATCGGCTTGAAATCTAGCAACAATGCATACAACATTCATGATGTCTGGTCTAGTTTGAGTCAAATAAAGCAATCCACCAATCATTGATCTATATCTAGTCTGATTTGCCTTCAGAGAATCATCATTTTGTGCTAACTTACATCCGATCACCATGGGTGTATTGACTGGATTTGAATCTTCCATACCAAACTTCTTTAGCAGTTCTCTCACATACTTGGACTGAGATATAAAGATTCATTTATCTAACTGAGTAATTTGCAATCCCAAAAAGAATTTCAACTCTCCAATCATTGACATCTCAAATTCATTTTGCATCTCATTCGAAAAATTCATGCACAAACCATCATCTCCTCCAAAAATGATATCATCAACAAAGACTTCTACAAACAAATATTTATCATCATCAATCTTGAAATACAGATTACTATCAGCAATACCTTTGTTAAATCCAAGCTTCAGCAAATACTTATCCAATTTGGCATACCAAGCTCTAGGGGTTTGTTTGAGTCCATACAATGTTTTCTTCAACCGAAAAACCATATCTCCTTGATCAATCAATTGAAATCCATCAGGTTGTTCAATATACACCTCTTCTTCTAACTCACTATTTAGAAATGTTTATTTAACATCCATCTGATAAACTTTGTAGTTTTTGTAAGCAGCATAAGCAAGAAACAATCTCACAACTTCAATTCTAGCAACAAGAGCAAAAGTTTCTTCAAAGTCAATTCCTTCCATCTGAGAGTATCTTTTACACACCATTCTTGCTTTGTTTATGATAACTTCACCTTGTTCATTCAGCTTGTTTCAAAAAACCCATTTGGTTCCAATAACATTTTTGTGTTTAGGTCTAAGAACAAGAATTCATGTATTATTTTTCTCGATTGGAGGTAATTCTTCTTTCAATGTTTCAATCCAATGTTCATCTTTGCATGCTTCATTGACACTACTTGGCTCAGTCTTGGAAATTAAAAAGTATTCTTCTACAATTCTTCTCCTAGTCTGGACACCTTTTTTCTTATCTCCTATAATCTGATTTTTTGAATGATTTAATCTCACATACCTTGGAGTCTTAGAATGTTCTTGAATTTCAAGCTCTTGTGATCTCTCTTATGTGCTTTCACCAGTCTCTCCTTCTTCTTGATCTTCTTGATTCACCGGAACAATCTGAACTTGATTTGAAGTCTAACTCTTGTTTGTATTGTCATTCTAATCATCAGAATCATATCCACAGGTTCTGGAGGGTTTAGCAATGTCTTCATCAACATAAACATTTGCACTTTCAACCATTTTCTCCAATCTCTTGTTGTAGCACTGGTAGGCCTTGCTCTTAGTAGAATAACCAAGAAAAATCCATTCATCACTTCTAGCATCAAACTTTCCTATATCTTCATCTTTTCTGATATAGCATTTACTCCCAAAGATTTTGAAATATGTAACAGTAGGCTTATGACCAAACCATAGCTCAAAAGGAGTCTTACCAGTATTACCTTTGATTTGTACCCGATTAAGGATATAAACAGCAGTACTCACAACTTCTCTCCAATAGACATGAGGGACATTTCCTTCCAGCATCATAGTTCTAGCAGCATCTTGAATTGCCATGTTCTTCCTTTCCACAACTCCATTTTGTTGAGGGTTATGCACTCCATTTTGTTGAGGGTTATGCGGTGCAAATAACTGTTTTTTTATCCCATGCTCTTCACAAAAATAATTAAACTCACCGGAAGTGAATTCACCACCTCTATCTGATCTTAGACACTTAATCTCCAGACCTGTCTCTGTCTCAACCATAGCTCTATAGATCTTGAACTTCTCTAGAGCTTCAGATTTCTCCTTTAAGAAAGTTACCCACATCGTCCTAGAGTAATCATCAATAAGCAACATGAAGTACCTGTAACCTTGCAGACTTCTGATTCTAGTTGGACCACACAAGTCAGTATGCACAAGCTCCAACAATTCATTTGAACAATGATGTTTGCTGTGAAATGAAATTCTAGTTTGCTTTCCCAACTGACATTCCTTACATATGACATTAGTAGGCTTCACCAACTTAGGAAGATCTCTCACAACCTGTGAAGAACTTATCTTGATAATATTGTCAAAGTTTACATGACACATTCTTTTATGCTACAACTAGTTTTCATCAACTTGAGCAATCAGACAACTTTTACTAGCAGCATTCAGATGAAAGATGTTACCTTTTGTTTTTGTACCAAAAGCAATCACATTTCCAAAACTTCTCAGCATGCTACATTTTCCATCTTTGAATTGAAGATTATATCCCCTTATCAACCATTTGTCCAACACTCAGAAGATTATGCTTCAGAACTTCAACATAAAGAACAACATCAATATTATGCTTACCATCAAAAGAAATACATCCTCTGCCATGGATTATACCACCATTGTTATCTCCAAATCTTACAACACCACCATCATACTTCTCTAGGCTTACAAATTTTCTTTTATCATCTGTCATGTGATGTGAACATCCATTGTCAATTACCCATTCATCTTTTTCTTCAACTCGAGCAACTAGGGCTTTCTCCACTTTTGTACAACTAGCAGATTCAGTAGACACGGGATTAATTTCCTTGATAGCATTAAACACAAACTCATCTTCACTTGCATTCCCTTTGTCAAATTCATCATTTGTTACACCTTCATCAATAGCATAATAACACTTCTTTTGAAATTTAGGCTTGTAAGGTCTTGGGTTAGGAACTCATTTTGGACACCTTGATGCAAAATGACCTATTTTATTGCAATAAAAACATTTTATAGGCAACTTTCCTTTATAATTACCTTCTCTTTCGGCTTCCCTTTTTACAATAAGTGCTTCAAGCTCATTCAGTTCTCTTTCTTCTTCTTCTATATGTCTCATTTCTTCCTCATACTTGAATACCTTTCTAGAAGAACTTTCACCCGGATCATATCGCTGCTTGTCTCTCCTGGAAGTAGTAGCTTTAAATGGAGATTATGTCTTAGGAGGGGCATCACCGAATTCACTCAACTCAAAAGCAGTAAGTTTACCAACCAACATATCTCTGGTTACATTTATCACAGTCTGGAGCTCTTCAATAGCTCTGGCTTTAACTTTGTATGCAGCAAGTACAAATCTAAGCACTTTAGCAACAATCTCTGATTCATCTAACTGTCCACCAGCACATTTGATGCCACACACAAGTTCATTCACTCTTTGCATGTAAGTAGCAATATTTTCATCATCACCCATTTTCAACAATTCATATTTCCCTTTCAGACTTTGTAGCTTAGCAATATTTACATTTGCATCTCCTTCATACAAGGTTTCCAACTTTTTCCATATCTCATAAGCAGTCCTCAGCTCCATAACATTTGTCATCTCAGAATCAGTCAAAGCACTCAACAATGTTTCCTTAGCTCTGATATTATATTCAGCATGCCTAATCTCAATAGTAGTAGTAGGGCCACTCTGAGGAAAAAAATACCTATTACTTGTAATGTTTCAGTAGGATTCACCAATGCACTTCAAATGACACTCCATTCTAGCCTTCCACAGAGAATAATTTGATTTATCAAAATCTCATACTATCCTTCTTGTATGTTGCCATCCCGGATCACCTCAAGTTATTAAACTTCTTCTAAGGAACCTGCTCTGATACCAATTGTTGGCAACAAGGACAGACAACTGAGAGGGGGGGATGAATTAGTTGTCACAAAATTTCATACTTATTAAACTTATTAACCTTTATTCTCATATTTGATTAATAACAGTGAAAGCATGAATCAACAACACATCAGAAACACACATAACACCAAGATTTTTTGCGTGGAAACCCTATTAGGGGAAAAACCATGGTGGAGGTTAATCCACAAGTTATACCATGTTAAAAGTATAAGAAGATTAAAATGAGGAATGCACATGCATTCAGGCACACTGCCTAGAGCTCACTGCTCAAAGGAAGACTCACTGTCTTAAATAAAACTTTCAGATTAAATCCATCTGAAGAAATTGAACTGAGAAAGTAGCATCTGCTAATGCCTGAGTATAGTTCTAGTTAAGCACATGAACACTTCTTCACTTTCTTCACTCTTCTTCACACTTTGCTCTGCTTTCGAATGATTTAAACCTTATTCGCACATAGCACGCACACACTTCGCATTTTTCTTCTTTTCAAATGAAGAAACAATCACTTATATATATCTGCAACAAGAAATTACATTGCTTTGTGTCAACTTCAACAAAATAATGGAATGAATGCAAATTGTCGGCCCAAAACAATAAATATTATCAATGCGCATCAACCAAGGTCAACCACAACATAGAGAGACCTAAAACAATTTCCTCGAACACAAAAAACCTTCAAAGATTCTTCCTCAAAGATCCACAACACGCTTCAATCACCTTGTCGGCCATGAACATGAAAAACATGAACACGCAAGATAAAATCTTGGATCGTGAGCACAATGATCAATGCGGACGTGCAACACAAATGGAACATGATCTAGAAACATCCACAAACACTTCAAGAACATACACAACACTTTAGATTACTAGAAACACATAATCTTCTTCTGTGAACACCATTTCCAGTAACAGAATAACTGTCGGAACACAAAACCTTATAACTTGCTCAAATCTTCATGCGCACCTCTGAAACTTACAGAGTAGGAACTATATACATCTGCAAACAAACCTTTTAGTACACAATTTCTCATCATCAACATATTGAACTTTCCAACACACTGATCTTCATTACTTCATAGACAACCTGCAACATATTTTATTACAATTTTCTCAATATCCTCGACATACACAATCTTAAAAACATTAATGTTAATAGTGTTGACATCAATGACAACCGCATATCAGTAATACAACCACAACATCCAACAATATATATATATATGTGACCCATCTATTCTACCTCTAGTCTAGATAGTATCTTTCCAATCTTAGGGTCCACAAGTTCTTTACGGCAAGATGTGGTAGGATTTGCCCAGCGGTGTCTACACTATGACTCTTTCTAGCTAACATCATCCCCCTTTCAAAATGTTGACTTGTCCTCAAGTCAATGCTACTCTACTGGAAGTATATCTTTTTAGATTCCCTTTAGTCTGGCAAATGTGTCATCCCATTGGGTTTTTGCCAAGTGAAGTTGATGTGTTTGTACTTGGATCTGCAGTAGTAACTTCTCTACCTCCGAGAGTGTTTTGAGAAATTTGTATCTTCTGGGATAATTGTTGTGCTTTTTGGACTCCGGCAATATGGGCTAGCCTTAAATTGACTACCACTTGAAGTTGGTGGAATCTATTTTGGATCATATCTCTTTGATCTTGCAATTGTTGGAATTATGCATGCATTGCTTCTATTTGTAGCCTAGATTGCCCATAAGTATCGTGTAATGCATCATAGGTTGTGGCTCTTTGGAGTATTTGGACTTCCAACTGATCCATTTAAGCCTTAGTTGTAGCTGTCACTGTTGGCCATTGTAGACAAAAATGGTATAAGGCATTAAGATCCCCTTTAGTGTTCTTTAAGGTGTTGATCTGTGATTCCAAGGCAGCATGAGCGGTAGCACACTTCTTTTGTTCTTCATGTGTCTTTGTCTTCTGATACTCAGCCTTTGGGTGTCCTTGATCACCCTTTCTACCAAAAGTTATAGTTGTGTCGCCAATGGTTAGGTGAGCCCCCTTGCATTTGAGGGAACTTGCCTTATATATCCTTCACTAACTCTTCTAACTAGTCGAAGCTCTCTACATGATGTTTCAAAATATATTCCCTTGTTGATTGTTGTAGGATGTCCCCTAGTTGGAATTTATGTAGGGGTGAAATACTCCCAATATCCACTTGAGACCCTACCAACGGAAGTTGGAGCAGTTATGGAAATGTCACTGGTTGTAGTTGCTTCTATTTGGCCAAAAATTCCTTGATGGACTGCATAGAAGATGTTGTGGAGAAAGAGGGTGTCTCCAACTACGAAGGGGCGATGACAATTCTTGCTTTGAAGTAGTAGCCTTATATTTTGCTTCTTCCTCGTGCAGCTTCTGATAGGTTTTTTTGGTAGCCTCCTTTATCTCCTATTGTACCACTTGAGTGACTTTCAACTTCTCTATCATCAATTTGTCCAACCTCTATTTGGACCAGAGCTCTTTAGTTTGAATCTTTGTTATCTTTTGTTTTTGCGGAGGTGTAACTGCAACAGCCAATTCTCCAATGGCTAAGTCTTTTAACCGCTCCTCTTCTTTTCTACTTTCTCTCTTCTCTTCTTCAATGTGGTAGTCAAGGGGTCTAGAAAGCAGTCAATAAGATCTTCTAGTGTGGTGTTGGATGCTATCATATATCTGACTATTGCCCTCTCTGTTATTAGTTGATTTGGGACTGCCATGTTTGGATACTTTGGAAGGGTCATGTCCATCACCTCCTTGCGAAACAACCCACTATACAGTTGATCCTCCCTATTTCATTAATTGACATCCCCTATCATCCTCTAAAAAAGGCCTACCATCCCCGTCCGAGAAATATCATGGAACAAAGATAAATTCATATGCACTAATTAGACTAATTAATTGAGTTTCGAGAGTGCTTAAGAGAAATGCATGTACCCAGTGCATATTAAACTAAGTTACCGGGTTCTTCTATTTTACCCCTGGTTCTGGTCCTAGTTCGCTCCTGGTTCGGATATTGGTTTGGTTCGCCTGTGGGTTCGACCAGGGTCCTTCATTTTTGGGTCTGGTTTGCCCAGGCAGAACCCACACCTAGGCATCCAAAAAGTGGTTTTTTGAGCATTTGTTTAATATTTTATGGAGTTTGACTTTGACCCACGCCCAAGAGAACCCTAAAAGTGACCCCTAAATCACTCTAAACACCTTAACTACCTCATTCTTATTCATTTGTTTTGCAAACAAGCATTTTCATTCCAAGAGGTTGAGCTTTCATTTTTGCTTGTTGGATTGAAAGCGAACTATGACACAACTTTCTTTTTTCAAAAATTGTTCTGAATCATTGTGGAGCTATATTAAGCTACCACTCTCAAGACCAATGTAACAATGATACAAAATAATGTTTGAGACTGCAAGAAGACATCAAAATGGCTAGTGTAGTAAACAAATTCTTATGATTTTTGAAGAATGCTGATAACTCTACTCAATTGGCTTCTTTTTTCAAAATCATACAAATTGAACCCTTTTATCAATAGACTTTGTATATCAAGCTACCACAATTCAAGTTTCAACGATGAATATTTATCATGCATGTTTTAAATGACATTCAAGTTTATGGTGGTTTTATTGTTTATATGATGTTATGTGATATTCTAATCCTAATTCATGCTTCTAGGCTGCATATATATATATTTACATGTTTTTTGTACTAACGAACCCAAAACGAACCGAACCCACCCCCCAAAATTTAGCTGAACCGGCGAACCGAACCCGAACCCACCCCCCAAAATTTAGCTGAACCGGCGAACCGAACCCGAACCCGAACCGGTAACTTCGATATTAAACACAGATAAGAAAAAACAAATAATATATGGAAATAATCAAGTAGATAATCAATCAATCAATATAGGAAAATTCCAATAAAACAGAATTATATTCCCTGAACTCTGATCTATTAAGAGTCTTTGGTATACAAAAACTGGTTCACAGATTATTAAAAGATATGCATAACTTAAAAATTAAATTTGAGCAAAGGTAAGATTTGCATTTGCATCAGCAAAGGAAGAGAGATGGTGATTTCTATTTCATCTCAAATCTGCAGATAACAGTCGGTAAATAAGCTCACTCAAGGTAAAATGTTGAAAACAGGAAAGTATCAGTATAAAAAATGCTGTCAATACATATACAGAGATGGAAAAAACTATAGGAGGAAATGAAAATCTTTGGAGGATATAAGCACAATCAAAACACCTTATATCATAAGAAGTCTATGATCGATACATGTATGCCTCCTCCACGTATCACCTACTGCATTCTGGCTCTACTTCTTCAAGACACTGCAAGAAGATAAGCCAGTATTACTCCTATTTTTATATAGATTGCTAACACTGAATAAATTGAATATAACCTCAAAAAATTACCCAAAACTCACTAATAAACACCATAACTAACTGAATTTTCCATGCAACCAGCAAATAACAACCCCAGAAAATAATCCATAAGGAACTTCTTTCTACTGATCTTCAGAAAGTTGTATAAGAATATTTCTAGAGCATTGAAGAAATGTACACAATTAATCCAAACACAATAATTATGGCTGTAAGCATTATCATAGCTACACGGTTGCAAGATTTATCATCATTCTTGATGGAATCATTTTGAAGGTTTTGAAGCTGATTGCTGACTATTATTAAATAGCAAAATGCTTAGTAGTGCTTAAATACATGAAATTTCCACAGTCCATGATAGATTAACTTGATAATTCTGGATTTGACCATGTAAATAATGTTTCATCGACGTTTTGGATAATACTCCCTCATCCATCATCAGGATGAGCTGGCTAGAGAAGAGAATTCAATAACTAAAATCTTTTAGTTTACCCAACAAGACATAGAAGCATATATCAATGAGAAAATCATGTATGCTGAATTTGGTTAACAAAAAGAACAGAACAAATCAAGTGGTCATAAACCACAGAAGAGTAACTCATTTTGGAGAGAACAGCTGCTCTAAAAACATGCATCTGTAATTTGATTAGAAATCTTTGCTAGCCTGTTCGATACAAGTTATAGTAAAATTGTTTGAAAATGATCCATAGAAAAAAGGGGAGATATTTATTACCCTCATAAGGAATACAATTTTCTTGAGAAAAAAGAAAAAAATCCTTTTATGACTGATTTAAAATGATAAGTAATGTAACCAACTAGTTAAGTTACATCTTTATGAAAGAATCTATTTGTCCTTGGATAGCATTACACTTCAAAAGTCATGCCTAAATCAAACCTTTTAGATCAATAATAAATTAATAATCAAGGTAATTTTGAACTCTTAACATCTGAAAACTCAATTCGTGGCTTTACTGCCTCTATCTATGCTTTGTAAAAGATATCACCCCTTTGTCAAAAAAATATCAAACAACCAATCTAATCATGTATTTTGTATTTGAAGCAACTTTTACAGGCTTCCTCAAATAAGTCCTTGGCACAATCTTTTCTTGAGCTCTTTCCTTAGTTTATGATAGGTTAACATAGTTGTTGAACTCGTCCACTCAAAAACATGAATTTGCTTCAGAGTTTACATGTTCTTAACCTTTCTTATTGAGCCTCTCCAATCTCAAATTCAATGGTATCCACATTTCTTTTGATTTGAATTTCCACATTACTAATTTGGAATTCATAGCTTCAGTATGTGAAATTTGCCAAAAATTCAAGCGAATCCTTTAGAAAGAAAGAAAAGATTCACAAGACAACAGCAGACTATAGTACTTGTTCAAAGAATCAAAACCAGTTCCCAGGGTAAAGTAGTGATACAAGAGAAATTCTAAAGACACTGCCCTTAAGGACCCACTGACATGGATCATGTATAAACATCCCCTGCAAACCCAACAATATGGTCTCTTGCCATTCATAAGGCTCTACCGTAACATTGTCAATCACTTTCTCAAATCTGACATATAAAGAGATGAATTTAAGTTTCATGTTCCATGCATGCCTACTTAGTCAAGTAAGGGAATATGTGATTATGTACTGCATTGTTTACACACTGTACTATGCCTTCATCTTCCAGACAAACAACTGTCCAACCCTCCTCGAATGATCAGTGCTGCACAATCCATTCCATCACATATTTATATGCATAGATAAATATTTACTGTGCTTGCTTCAAAGTACCCAACCCACAAGGAAAAAGATAGTAGGGTTCATGCTTAAAGGTACAACTCCTCCTTTGTCCAGTTGAAAAAAAATTCCTTACCCAGATTTGTGAAAAAGCAAGCTAAAGCATAGATCCAAATACCAGATTTACATGAATACAATGTTAGGCCTACAAAGCAAGGACTAAATTTACATGTGATGAGGACGGCAGAGAGAGCGGATATATAATAAATTATATATATATTTATGAAATACAGGTAACTTATAAATTCAAATTGATAAACATAACTTAAAGTCTTAAACTAAACAATGCCAAGACCAATTCAAATTGTTGAATCATACATTGCAGCTTCACGAATTGATTGTGGCTATCAGAAATACCCTTCTAGCATGCTATTCTCTTAAGTTAGTCCAAGCCCTAGAATTGCTGTTCATGCAATCTAGTAGGGTAAATGTCCTTCGTTGTTGGTTCCTGCAGTCATGTGTATTTACATAATTGATGTTTGGAGAGGAGGTGTAACCAAATTTTCTCTGAAATTAATTCAATTACTGGATCATGTTGTGCCTGTTGTCCAAAGATGTAATTACTCATCCTCATTTTGCAAATTCATCTCAAAATTCACATCTGGGAAGAGGCATAACTATGAAAACTAAGAGGTAACATGTGGTTGGCATCAGCTAGTTTGGGTACTACATCAGTCGGTCTGCCATCATCAATAAATCACTGTATAGGTTATCTCCCCCTTGTTTTACACTGTTTACTGTTTGATGTACCTCAAGTAAAAATGCATATCTCATGCTGGTCTTTCCTGTTGCATTATTAGATCCTTTGGCTTCATTGTAACAAGCAAGTAGCAAGTAGCCTTAGCATATAGACTGTATCTTGCATTGGACTGGACAAAAGGCATTTCAATTCTGCCACCTTGGGCAATTTACTAGATGGCCTCCTCAGGCCCTTATGCGGCATATACTATTATAAAATATCGGGCAGGATATTGCATGAGCATTTCACTAACAAATGCTGGGGAAAATCCCAAAATTTCTCTTGAATGATAGAAGTTCGTCATATTGGATGTTCATCTTTGAAATGATGTTGGAGACAACAGCATTTGCCAAATCCATAAATATATCCCAACTTTCTGGATCTACAGTTTTTTTCTGCCGGAGAGGGGGCGCATCAGCATGTCTACAGGGCAGCTGAACAATCCTGGAATGTGGGGCATTTCCAAGGGACATTCCCCTTGCAGACTGGGAGTCCCTGGCATGTCCCCATTTTTCTAAAAAATTCTAGTACAGCAGGGGGGTGTTCTGTCCCCATCCCCACATCCCTGAGGCATCTCCATTTTGGGAAACAACCAAAAACTGAGTGCATGCATCCCCAGGTTCACTGCTGATTTGGAATTGATTACAACTGTTTTGCACCCCACTATTCTGCCTCTTGTTGAGCCTTTCCATGGTCATTTATTGCTGTCTTTAGGTGCCTAATGCTTTAGGATATCTCTGACTTCTAAGCCCTTTTGGTGGACCTAAGTAGGCTTGATAGTAAAATTATGTGCTATAGTAGGGGAGACATACATATGAATCCAAAAGGGGTGGAGTATATGCTCCTATGGTAAAAGCACAGCCAAGTGCATATGGTGGTCCATATGTGAAAACACTACCTAGTAATGGTTGTGGGAAAAAAGCATTGTGTGCCATATACATGTTTTACCATCAAGGAAATTCTTAGTGGCTATATGTTGCCATATGGCTATTTTTGACACTTCATTGCAGATTTGGCTATTTTTAGGTGCTTTAGATGTGTCCAATTCACCCATACTTGACACATTTCCCCTGACACCTAAACAAAATCACCTCGAATTAAAAATTTTAATTCTTTAAGATACATATTGTAATGTCCCCATATTTAGCACTACGCTTCCCAGTGACTGTTAGCCTATTTCCGGATGCCCGTAGGCTACTCAAAGGCAAAATTAGGGTTTTCAGTTGCTTGAAGGTTTCATTTATGGATTCGAGGGTTTGCATGTTGGATTTTTGCAGTTTGGTTTCTAGATTCTTTCTAGGTTTTCAGAGAGCTTTGCAATAGTATGACATGCAACTGCATTAGGTAACTTTTCCGGATTTGCTATTTTTAGTAAGTTACAATGGCTGCTCAGTTTGTGGTTAAAATGCATTTGAAGTCACTATTTTTAGCAGTATGCTATTAATACTAAGTGCTATTTTTAGCAGTGGTTCAACAATTCAATTCATTGGCTATATCAGGCAAGGGAGTTTGAGCAGTTTGTTTAGTTTTGGCCTCCAACACTTTTGGAGCTTGTTTTGGCAAGTTCAACACTTGGTGAAAATGATGTTTGAAGTGAAATATAACTTAAACAATTTTGGATGACTTATTTGATGAAATATTTAAGTTATATTATAAAGTATCTCACTTAATATTTTGGACGCCCATTTTGTAGTCGGTCATGAGTTGATGTAGTCGGCCAAGAGTGTACTTGGTCGGTTGTGAGCCATAAATAAATAAGACATTAGTTAATATTAATAATCCATGTACTTATGTTATGTATGGGTCATATTTGTTAGTTGTCTCGGGAACAGTTCCTGATGAAGTAATTAGTTATAATGAAGGGACGCAACGGTTGGTACCTTAACCAACGCCAACATACTATATGTACTTGAGTCATGTAGTCGGGAAGGAAGAGGGTTCTACTATGCTATGCTATGTTTTGTCTGGAGACATTATGATGTAATTGTCGATGACTGAATAAAGAAATATATCTATGTTTTGTGCAATTGCCATATGATTATTATATGATGTCAATGTTATATTTCCGTCTACTTTGTACGTCATTGTACCCATAGTGAGTAAACATTTGGTGCCATTGCCTAAGCAAATCTGGTAACCACCCAGACAGTAGAATGGCGTTCTGATGGGGCAGTTGACCGAAGGGCCGGTACAAGCAAACGAGGATCGTGAAGACGCTCTGACGGAAGACCTTTGCAGTCTGTGAAAAATCTCGTTAAAGGACCACATATGGACAGAGGCTCTCAGGCGAGAGATCCCTCAGGCGGTCATTGGGGATAGACTGCGCTTCAACGAAGAGGTCGACCATCTTCTTACCAGACTGCCAAGACTGATAGCACACCACTACATTATCTTACAAGATCTTCAGGTGGAAGAGAATCAAGAACGCCGAAGGCAGCAAATCTTGCAGCGGTACAAAGAACGAACCAAATGGGAAGAGGAGGAACGTGACACTAGCCAGAGATGTACCCCTAGCAAGCAACAATGATCGCGTGAAAGATCTGTAATGCCCGTACGACCGAACAAGGACAAGAACCGAATACAATTCGGGCATGAAGCGGAGGAGGAAAGAATTCGACGATCATTAAGAGTACAGGAGCAAGAAAACCGGCGGCAAAGATTAAGTAGAGCACATCAGAGCTTTGTGGAAGGGAGGGACGAGGAACCCTTCATCACCCCGTACGTAGAAAAATATAAATATAAAAGCCGAGAAAATGAAGATGAATTGAATGGAGAACTTGAGAATAGCATCCAACGCATTCGGGAGTTGTCCATATCGGACGACAACGAAGGGCTAAGGACAGGGAGATCTGAGCCCAAGACCCCTTGGCAGAGGGAGCACCGGAGTAGGACCCAGGAAACTCAAGGTGTAGAGGACGGGAAAGTGACTCGTACATGGCCGAGAGTGCAAGTGACGCACCGGAACGTAACGGGGAAACCGGTCCAGTCGAGTCCAATATACAAGGAGGACAATGGGGAAGGATGGTGACTCCAGAATGGAAAAAGCTGCCAAAGTTTACAGGGAATGGGTCAGAGGATCCAGCTCGACATTGCAAGACATGCGAGACAATCTGGATAGCAAGTGGAGAAGATGACTTGGATAACTAGTTGAAAGCGTTTCCGGCGACACTCAGAGATAGTGCCATTGAATGGTAGACAGAATTGGATCAAGCACAAAGGGCATCATGGAGATTACTCAAGAAGGCCTTTCAGGATGAATTCAAATTACTGAGGGATGATAGTGAGATTGTAGCAAAAATCTATAGTACGAAGCAGGGAAAACATGAGAATGTGCACACATACAATCGGCGACTCAAAGACTTGTTGCGAAAATTGGAGGTTCAACTGGCCAATGGGCTAAAGAAGTGATGGTTCATTGAAGGCTTGCTTCCGTCGCTGAGGAAGAAGATGAAAGTCGTGCCTCCGTCATCGTACGCTGAAGCATACAATTGGGCGATGGATATAGAAAGCGAAAACAAAACATCCTCCCGAGGGAAAAAGAAGACAGACGACGAGGAGAGTACGGACGACAGCGACAGTGAATCCAAGACTGTACAAGCACTCAGGAAAGATATGATGCGAATGATGAAAGAATTGAAGGCCGACAAAGAGAGTACGAGGGAAGCACGAGAACTGTGGTGTACAGATTGTAATGGGGAAGGTCGCATGAAGGTGAACTGTCCGAAGAAGTTATTCTGCGATATTTGCCAAGTGATGGGACATTTCGTCAAGGAATGCCCATACAATTTGAAAGCCAAAAGTGCACAAGTACTCTTCGCTAAAGGAGAACTATCGACACCGCCGAACACACCACCGAAGCCCCAGTACAATAGCAATGCATCCTCTGGAGGTTATCGAAGCAATAGGAGTCCGAGGAACAGAATACAGTACGATGGTAAAGGATGGCCCATGATCCAATGCCGAAAGTGCAACGAATGGGGTCACTTCACCAAGGACTGCCAGAAAGGCCAAGGTTCGAGAGGAAGATTGTGTAAGTGGTGTGGACCAGGCGACCATGAAGATAGTGAATGCCCCAAGCAGAAGGGTATCCATATGCTCGAAGTAGAAGAACAAGAGGTACTGGCGATCACCAGAGCGCAAGCAAAGAAGGCAACCTACCCAGATCCACGTATGGAAAAACAAAGGATGAAGGAAGCAAAAGCCGAAGTGGAACTGGCTATGGCGAAGGAGAACAAAATATCTTTGGAGAAGCCAAAGACCTCTCGACGGTCGGAGGTGGAAACCAACATCGTACGGAAGGTACTGCAGACCACCATACCGATCAAAGTAACTAACCTTCTCCAGACATTGCCGCAGTTGGGACTGGCAATGACAAACGTCCTTGGGGATGTCAAGCAATTGCGAGTGGAGGACCGATGGCAAGAATTAGTACCAGATTCTCCACCGTACGGTGAACAAACCATTGATCCCGTACTACTCACGGCGAACATCGGGTTGATGCTGGCGGTTGTGCAGATCGAGATCGGAGGGAATATCTTGACAAATACTATCATCAACGGAGGATCAGGAGTCAACGTACTGCCCGAAGACACATGGAAGAGCCGGGGAAGCCTACACTCTAGCCACCGACATTCCAACTCGTCGATGTCGATCAGCATGGTATCAAGCGGTTGGGGACGCTAATGGCACAGAAGGTGATGATCGAGACACAACAGTTTTTGCAAACTTTTGTCATCCCATTACAGAGGAAAGCGTATGATGCACTACTTGGGAGAGGATGGTTGATAGCCACCAAGGCAAATCATAATTGGAAGAGAAACACACTCTCAATCGAGAACAACAGGCAGAAGTACGTCATCAACTTGAAGAACCAAGTCGTGAGCGAAGAATTGGCTTCCTTTGGATCAGAATCGGACGGAGGGGAATCAGATGTTGACAAAGGAAGGAAGACAATGGAACCGAATGTTGAGGGCGTATTGGAGCTTGAAAGTTATTCGGAGGATGAGACAAGCTCATTGAATGGCTTATTTCATTGGGAGATGGAAGACTATGAACTGTTCCACCGAGAGTGTAACATGCTACAGATCGGGGAAATCAAGGAAGAAGAGAAACAAGGTATGTCCAGCCAGACACTTCTAGCCGAGTATGGAGAGTACAAAGAAAGAATATCAAAACCGAATGATACACCAGCCCACAAATCCGAACAGGTACGAGATAGAAAAATTGTGTTGGAGCCAAAAAACGGGAAAAATAAAGTAGAGGAATTAGAAAATGTTAAAAATGCAAAGAGAAGAAAAGAGACGAAGGAGAGGGAGAAACTGGTACACCAGAAGGAGAAGACA
>CM021100.1:976734332-977017833 GCA_007115665.2 Sequoiadendron giganteum | reverse complement strand
CATCATTTTCTTTTGGAGCGAGGGAAGCAGATCCTCAATAAATCACCTCTTCTTCAGGCCATCCTCTGGTTGTGACTCAAGTTTCCCCAACAAATCTTTCAATTTTCGATTGTAGGTCCACACACTCTCGTGCTTCCCTTTCTTGGTATTATAGATCTCTGCTACAATCTCGCTATTGTCCCTCAGGAATCTGAATTCATCTTGAAATGCTTGCTTGAGTAATCTCCATGTAGCTTTGTTTGCTTGGTCCAATTCTAAGTACCAGTCGATGGCACTATCTCTGAGTGTCGCCGGAAATGCTTTCAGCCAGTAATTCGGATCATCCTGTCCATTTTCTATCTAGATTGTTTCACATGTTTTGCAATGTCGTACTGGATCTTCTGACCCATTCCCCGTAAACTTCGGCAACTTCTGTCGCTTAGCTATCCTAGTGTATTGGACCCAACTAGACCAGTTTCCCCGCTACATTCTGGTGCATCACTTGCACTCTCGGCCACGTACGAGTCACTCCCACGTCTTCCGTCAGCGTCCTCGACACCTTGAGTCTCTTGGGTTCCACTCTGGTGCTCCCTCTGCCAAGGGGTCTTGGGCTCAGATCTCCCAATCCTCAACCCTTCATCATCGTCCGATATGGACAACTCTTGAATGCGTTGGATGTTGTTCTCAAGTTCTCCACTCAATTCATTTTCATTTTCTCGGCTTTTATATTTTTCTACGTACGGGGTGATGAAGGGTCCTTTGTCCCTCCCTTCCACAAAATTCTGATGTGCTCTACTGATGGATTGGTCTATCTTCTCGAGATTAGCATTTGTTCTTTTATACTTTCGTTTATTTCAATCAAATTATCATTTAACTCCTTATCAACTTGCCTTGATCTTCGTTGTCGGTTTTCTTGCTCTTGTGCTATTAGTGATTGCCCAATCCTTTCCTCCTCAGCTTCGTGCCCGAATGGTATTCGGTTCTTGTCTTTGTTTGACCATACGGGCATTACAAGTCATTCATGTGATCATTGTTGGTTGCCAGGGGTACGTCTCCGACTAGTGTCTTGTTCCTCCTCTTCCCGTTTGGTTCGTTCTTCGTACTGTTGCAAGATTTGCTGCCTTCGACGTTCCTGATCCTCCACCCGAAGGTCCTGCAAGATGATGAAGTGGCGGGCCAACAATCTTGGCAGACGGTTGAGAAGGTGATCAACCTCGTCATTCACTTCTAGCCTATCCCAAATAACCGCCTTAGGGATTTCTCGCCCGAGGGCTTCCATCCGTACATGATCTCTTAGGGATATGTTCCACAGATTTACCAAATCTCGTGTCAGTCGTCCTCTCTTTATTCATTCACTTCTACGGCTCCTCTGTCGGTCGACCCATTACACTGCCATAATGACAAGTGATTCCCTGGTCCGCTTAGGCAACGACGCCAAATTTTTACTCACTACGGGTACAATGACGTATAGAGTAAACGAAAATATAAAATAACATTGCAGCATATAATAGTCACATGGCGATTGCACAGAATATGGGTGTATTGCTTTATTCAATATTCGACACTTACATCATAATGTCTCCAGACAGAACATAGCATAGCATAGTAGAACTGTAATGTTTCCCGACTATATGACTCAAGTACATATAGTACGCTGGCAGTGGTTGAGGTACCAACCATCGCATCCCTTCATTATAACTAATTACTTCATCAAAAACTTACTTCCCGAGACAACTAACTAACATGACACGTACATAACATAAGTACATGGATTATTAATATTAACTAAAGTCTTATTTACTTATGACTCACAGCCAACCAAGTACACTCTCGGTCGACTACAAAATATTTATCATGCATGTTTTAAATGACATTCAAGTTTATGGTGGTTTTGTTGTTTATATGATGTTATGTGATATTCTAATCCTAATTCATGCTTCTAGGCTGCATATATATATATATTATTTTTACATGTTTTTTGTACTAATGAACCCAAAGCGAACCGAACCCACCCCCAAAAAATTTAGCCAAATTGGCAAATCGAACCCCCAAACCTGAACCAAAACCAGTACCAAAACCGGCAACTTAGGTACTAAAAGAAAATAAGTCACACATCCTGGAATTGTAACATTCAAGCCAATGATGCTCTCAAGGGAAGGCTCAAAGACAAACCAAATGAAGCTAATATAGCCATTGTTGAAGATACTCCGCATGCTGGCAATGGTGAAGAATTTGTTGATGAAAAATACATATTTTTAGAAGGTCACACTTTCAAGATAGGAAGGAATCTGGGGTAGATGAAGATCAGCATGGATGACTACCCAATCAAGTTTGGATCTTGGGAATTATACCCTCATGAGAATCATGAGACAACTTGATGCAACACTATGGATGTAGCTTAACATGGATGGTTGTCCAACAATTCAGGAGGTTTCTAATTATACTGTTTGGGGAGGTGGAATCCGAGAACTTGGGATTTCAGCTTAGGAGATACATCTTTTTTAAGATTACAAGGAAGCTTGATGAAGTTCTACCCAGTCCAAGAACTGTTTTTTAAACAAAAAGCTTCTAAAGACTATGGTTTTATTTGGTTCTGAGGTTTTTATTAGCTCTTTTTCTCAATAATATCATGGTAGATAAAATAAGTAAAATCAGAAGCAAAGATTTTTATATGCTAGATTGCCAAGAATTGATGGAGCACTAAACCATAGGAATAAAATAATGTAAGTATGTTTTTTGGCATCCCAGTAATATCCACACCATAACTTGAATCTGTTATGTTTTGTTAGTAATTATGCAGCCAACTATTTTGTTAATTACTTGTGAGAATTGGGTAATTTTGAATGAAAAGTTGTATATGGATACCTACAGTCTCAATCTAACTGACAACCATTGTGTAATGTCCACCATTTCGGCGTGATCTTGTTTGATGGTGGTTAGCCTATTACTCAGACTCTCATAGGCTGACAAGATTGGGTTAGAGGATCAATGGCCTTATCTAGTGAGTTTTGTTATTTCCATTCCTTGAGTTCAGTGATTGGCTCACAGCGGGCCTTGGTAGTGCAGTGATTTACAGCTTCTGACGACACGTCGATATACTGAGTTATGAGGGAGATATTAATTTTTCAGTGTATTAAAGTGTTTTACTTTATTTAATGGAATATTATAAAGTAAAATTGATTTTATGATAAAGTGATCACTTAAATTTATTTAAGTGATAAATTAAAAACACTTTATTGAAAAGGGTGCCCAATATTTAATTATAAACTATTGGAAAGTGTAAAATACATTTAAATGTATTTTTTAATGAAAGTGGCATCACTTTTGGGAATGCGTGCCTTTTTGAGCATATAAGGCAGCCAAAGGGAAATTCGAACTCTATTATTGATTATTTGACATTTTCTCTAGCTTTGGCTAAAAACGTGATTTCTCTAAGACAAGGGTTTCAAGGAATTTCATCTTTGGAGAGCGACAATTCTTCACAGATTGGTGATTGTGAGATTGTGAAAGATCAGTTGAATGATTGCATCCATGGGAGCTTCACTTGAAGAGTTCTACAGTGTTTCAAACAGGGTTTTCAGTACAGGTTCTTTCAATTTATAATAAGGAAGAGGGCTTCTTCATTAGAGACGTCTCCTTCAGGTTTCATTACAGTTTGCAGTGTTCATTTCCAGTTTCTTGCTTGGCCGTACATTTCAGCCTTGGGAAACGTGCCTCCAGGAGGTTAGGCGTGTGAAACTTCTTGCTGAATCGCCTTCTTTCTTGCATCTTTTTGTGCCCCTTTCTTGGCGTCCACCCTTCAAGATTGCTTGCATCCAGTTTCTGTTGGGGAGAAGTCAGATTTGTAGCTCCAACGTCCTATTTTGCCAGTTTTCACCATTTCTGACTGGCAAGCTTGGATAATTTCTTAATTAAATAATCTGGAGACATACGGGTACGTTTATTGTTTGTAATCTTATTGTTAGGGTTATTTAATACTCTCTGCATTTACACTTGATCAATATTAGCTCAGATTCTTGTTTTATGAGCTTTTATATGCTGCCTCCCCTTCTATTTCTCTCTAGAAAATTCTCTAAAAAACTTAAAACACAAAAGATAAGCAATTTAACACAAGGGGTTTGAGAGAGAGCCAGTTGGGGTCATCACACATTGGGACCTTTAAAGAGAAGCCCTGTCAGGGAAGGTAGTCTGATTTTATACATGTTCCTCCGTCTTCTACATTTCATCATACAAAGAAATACCCTGGAATAATTTAGCAGCAAACAGATTGTTCTAATATGTTCTATAGGTAGTGTAAAAATTTAGCAGCAAACAGATTGTAGGATTAAATATAGGTACGTTGACAACAAATGTTGTGAAGTGTATGAATAATTTAAATATTTCAATTTGAGAAGCAAAATAGCCAACAACATGGTAGTGAGAATTCTCTCAATGTTGTAATGCCCAGTCTGCCCAAAGTATTGACTCCAAATCTCTCATTAATCACAAGTTCTATGTATGGGAAGAGACAATTATATGCTGATCACCATTAAGAATAAAAATACCCCCTAGGCTCACTTCCCTAGTGACATAGCATTGACCCTCTTTTAAAAGCAACATATAAGTTGTCCTTGTTTTAAAATGTTATAATATAAAGTGACTAAGGACAATTTTAACTTATTATTTAGAAATTATTTTCCTTCACCTTACCCAAGCTTATGAAAAATAAAATAAGAGGCTTAGGTGCACTTAATTATCTTCCATTTGAAAAGGGCACATAACAACAATCCCAATAAAGGCTAACTCATCACTGAATTTAATTAATTATACAAGTTGTCAACATGACCCAATATAACTAACTTAAGTAATGTGTACCACATGTCAGCATCTCCATCCACCTAAATACATTATAATATCATATCCCTAGGTACATAACAACATACAAATGGTGCTAGGAGACCGGTATCGGTACTGGTGCGGGAAACTGGTACCGGTATTGGTAAATCTATTTTTGAAAAATAGGAGACCCAAATGCCCACTTTTTTAAAAATTATTTATTAATTTTCCATTTTTTTAATATAATTTATTAATTTGCTAACATTAAAACTGAAAATATCAGTATCAAGTGAAATGTGAAAGGAATTTAGGATAACCATTTCAATTACTACTATACGCCCACTCTCGTAGGTCTAGCCGGAAAAAGCTATTAGGTATCCTTGGTTGCGTGGAAAAATATAGTTGACAGGCGAAAATAAGGTTGTGCAACGAAAATGGTGGGAAATAAACTCACTCGATAGGCAAACAAGGACAAAAATGATATCATGCACTGCAATTTAAGTTCTTTTTTCCATTTTTTGAATGAGGCGAATATTTCTTGGATTTTAGGACGTCTCCAGTATAGGAAACGCGTCTCAATCCCTGAGATGCGTCCTAGGGGGTCGGCGACGTGTCTCCTTGCAACTATGCAACATACATCTCATTTTAGTAAAATGGTTGATTCTTTTATCTTTGAATTGCTCTCTTTGAGCATATTTATTATCCACATCCCTTAAAGGTTAATTACAATTTGACAATTATATCTATGCTATGATTGTTGTAACTATTTGTTTTGGCCTTTAAAGATCTAAGTTCCAGCAATGTATTGTCCATTCCATCAGACTGTAGATCAACTATATAGGCACTGCTTAAGGAATCTCCCTCCTCAAGTCACAACCACTCCTATTTTAATCAACGTATGCAAGACTGATGTGTAATTCTGAAACCTTTGATTAGTTAATCAGTCAATTGCTCCCTATCTATAGTCCTGTTGAGTTTCTAGTTAACACAATACCATGATATTTGCCAGTTTTGTGCATCATTATTCAGTATCCATTAGAGTGTAGGAGATGATGTCAACCGGTATTGTAAAGTGGATGGGGGCACTATCATGTTTGTCATAGGCACTCACTATGTTAGTATGTAGTCAAACATTTTGCATTTTACTGAGCACATACAAAGCTTTAAGAATTTGTTAGTAGGGGGAAGAATAGTGAAAACTAAATACATTCAATGCTTTAGGATTTTCAGTATTTCACCCTCTAGCCTCTTTACCCATTGGAAAACCTTTTGGAGCATGTAACAGCTTATAACTTACCATAATCTCACAATTCTTGCCAATGTGGGATTGACCCAATTACAATCCACTTATGTATTTATTTTAAGAACAATAAAAAATATATTAATTTATCTAAAATCATTTTTTTTTGACAAATATGAGCAAGAACATACTTGGCGGTAACCAATTGCACGTGATGCCATTCTTGTGTTAGGAAGCATTCCCATATCCAACAGCCAAGAGGCTTCTACCAAAAGTCCATTACTTCCTGCAAACAAAACATCAGTTCGATACTTGCCTAAAATATAAAACCACTTAGACATGGTGCTTCCATCTTTGATATCACATATATGTATCAAAATTAAAATTGATACATTATTTTCACTCTTGGTTGCACATTTTAATCTTCCTTGGATTAATGCTTCGTTGGGGTATCATTCCCTCTCTTGAATATTTGTACTTAGGTATAATGGTTCAGGGGTTTTAACCACTTTTTGTGTACCTGCTCTTGCTTTGTTTCTTTGCTTTAGGTTTTTTATTTCCATGTTCAGTTACTTTCTTGGCCTAGGTTCCTCCTACCTTAGATCTAATTTATTGCAAATTGTTGTACCTCACACTCCATTAACCTACTTTGATCATTTGCAGAAATTAATATAATATTTTCCTTTTTTCTTTCTCAAAAGTCAATGGTTTCACTTTTGAGTCTCATTGGCCTACCTTGGTTATTTGTAGACATTAGCATAATTTTCCTTTTCTTTATTTAAGAATGATGAATTATTCTTTGTAAAAAGTTAACTGTTTTTATTTTCCAACTATCTCTCCAACCTTCCTAGAAGTTTTTGTTGCTACCATCAATTAACAAAACACATTTTATATTTTAGAACTTACACAAAGAGTGTATGATATTTAAATTGCTCATTCTTTTCCCTTGCTGCATTTTGGACTCCCAATTTTTTAGCAACCTTCCCTAATTTTCAGCATTGACTCTCTGTGATAAGTCTTGGCCATAAAAATTACCTATGAGCATCTCCTCACACCGCTGATCAATTTTTTTATAAAGGTCTGTTCTTTGAACAGAAAGGAAAAAGCAAAGAAATTCATAGTCCAGCTGTGTAAAGGAACTTTTTGCAGTTCCATCCTCTGGATGGGTGTTGTTGCCAGAAGAAACTGTTGTAATCAAGGCTTCTTTTTGTTTAAAACTCTCATATGGTAAAGGAAATGAACTTCGAGGAGCTCCCACAGCCTGTCACAAAAAGAAATAAACAAAATCTTATAAATACCAACACTCAATACAAAAAAAATATAAATATCTCGAGCCCCTCTAGTGTACCACTAATTTGTATGCTAGCAATCTGCTGGTGCAGATGTTTTATGGACAATAAAATAAATTCAAAAAAAATGTAATTACCTCAATTATTTCAAGACCACGTCGTATGCGATACCAATCGTTTCGCTTCACATTATTAGCAGTGGAATCACCTGCTTTCAGAAGAAGTCCCACAGCAGCATCCCAGTCGTCATTTCTCTTAAGCATTCTCAAGTCATCTTTAATTTTAGAAGAGATTTCAGAAGATGCTTCCGGGATGGCTGGCTTGCCATACATATACCTTTCCAAGACAAATGGCAGTAAGTCATTAATTAGCTAGTTCATTCAACAACTTTCTTCATATTTAAGTTTTTAACCTTGTAATATTTGATTAAAAGATCTTTTTTTAAACAATCAAAAATCAAATTGATGTAAACATACAACTCTACACATTATGTACTTCAAATTTGGCAGGGACATAGTCATTTGCATTTATCAACAAATAATGAATTAAAAATATTTCAAGATAATTTAAAATACCAGGATACCTACATTGCAGTATCAGAAATGGAGCATATGGTCAACAGACAGAAAACTTACAGTGAAACGTATTTATACTTTATTTAATAGCTAAGCTCTGCCCTGGCTCATTATGAAATACACTGTTTGACTACCTTATGCTAAAGGTAAAACATCCTTCAGAATGATTGAAAAAAAATTCTCTAATCATCTTTCATAAGAAAACAAAAATTAATAATATTAATTGCAGTAAGATATGTATCACCAGAGACTGTCTGTATATCTATAATGAGCACAACCACATACATAAAATGATAAAACAATTTAGCTTAGACAGAGTAACTAGACGGTGACTATAAAATAGGTTCGCATAGGACTGACCACAGAGGCCTATAAAAGTACCCCAGAGAAACCATTGTCTAAAAAGAGCTGTATACAGGGGATCGAATTACAGTGAGCCCCACCAGTGTATCTTCAGACCCTTGTAATATGCATATGTAACTATGCAAAACAAAACACTACCAGTTTATCTGAATGCCAGAAACCAGAGGCCTCTTCAGGCCTGCCAAAAGGCTCATATGACAAATGTCAGCTAACCAACAACCCAACAAGAAATCCAAATTGAAAGGAGATTATAGAAGAAAAAGCACCATTGAGACACCATGGAAAAATTACTACTGTGTCCTTCCCCCACATTTTTCTTGGTAATGAAACTTTGCAACCAAAAGAGAACCACCTCTATCACACAATATAATACTCTTTTACTATCAACAACCTACAGAAAAGGCTCAATGCAAAAAGCCATATTATTATTGAGAGGCTGTAGGGGAATATCCAAATAGCCAAAATATAATGCTATGCATATATCATCTCTAATAACTCTTTCATTTCACCCATTGTGTGAAGGTGAGAGGCTTCAAATAAGGATCATCTAAGAAGGGCAGGTTGGTCTATAGAAACTGGATACAAAATACCAAAATCATCCTTGTCTATGGAAGTCCAGTCCAGCTACCCTCCCAGGAATAAAGAGTTAAGACACAACCACCTCTAATGACTTGAACCTAAATAACCAATGAGCCTCGGTCTATGATAAGAAAATGAGCCTAAGGAAATTCTCTTCATTGGAAACCAAATTATTATAAGCTTGAGAATGATTGTAACAACCCGATCCTTCGGTAAAACAAGAATTTTCCAATTTACATCAAAAGAGAAAATAAATGTGCTAACAAGTCATTGCAATATAATTTTCTTTCCTTTATTGATACTATATGAACATGATATCATATTAAAATTACAATAAAGATTCCATTTCATTACAATAACTTCACAAGTATAAGAAAGAAAAAACATACCTTAACTATCATAGCTCCAATGAACTTTAACACAAATAGTAGTAAGACAATCCAGGTTCCCTTCCCTTCAAATCTTGGTGTATCCATCGCCTGCTGTGGAGGAGAAGCATCACTCGGGCTCTTTTCCGCCAACCACGGACTATTAATGTGGTCCCCCACACATCTATCATTCGATAGATGGCCCTCCCTTCGAACGAAGAGATTGGTAGAGTATCCGACTGCGACAACCCAACTGAGCATAGTGTCGTGTCCTATTCACAACTAGAACCTTGCTATTTCACAATCTCATACTAGTACAAGGATCACGATGAACTGACAGTGAAGTCTCAAGCATCACACAGTCTAAATGGATGTTGTACATTTCACTACTTTGGCCAAAGTATTCTCATTCAATACTTCGAATGAAGGTCATCTATCATATACACTACTCAGGGCCGATTTGACTTAAGGCTATCTTACACTACGCGTAGGCTAAGTCCTTCGATGGGTAGTCATTCACCCCAAACTCCCTAAAACAACCTATCTATTTAGGAAATGAAACAGCCTACAAGTGTCCCTCAAGTAACTCCTATTTCGGAAATCTTTATCCACAGAGTACTTAGCTTATCTCAGTTAACCTAATAACTTAAGCTTTAGACCATACTTGGTTCTGCTTTCATTTCGGTCTTAATAGATATTAGCTAATTTTCTTGTATTCTCCAAATACGGAGATCATACAGAATAAACAACATTCATACAAAAATGTATTTCAATTCATTCCTATTCTTTCTTTCACAAGAATTCACTATACTTAAAATTCCCTTTTTAAGCAAAGTAAATAAACAATTTTCCTTTCCCTTATAATTACGTTGCCTTCAAGACACATCTTTCAGTCATGGCAAACTTATAAACAAAAAAAATGAATCATCTTTCACTCAATCAAACAACTATGCCCATTTTCAATCAATGCATAAAGAAAAGCGCAAAGAACTCTTTTACGTTGATTGTTCAAAAACAAAGAATAAAAAAGATTTTCCCCATGCCTGTTTTCTCAAGCTTTTCCTTCTAGAGATGCTCTTTTGAACATTCCAGAATCCAACTAAAATTAGCTTCTTTGATGATGGCAATACCCTCTTAAAAGAATTCCTCTAGTTCTCCTCTCAAAGGTGATTTCTCTATTGAATTACTACTCAGCTATAAATTCCTAAGTTCTCCACTCTAAACTCAAAATAATAAAAACACAGTGACTGGTAATGCTGGTATGAACTTGTTGTATTTTCCAGAATCAACAATACAGAAAATGCAACTACAGAATTTGATAAAAAATGAGAGCTTAGAAATTACTAAACTCAAAATACTCAAGTGTATTTTCAAGTGTGTTTTCAATGAATGGCAGGGCGTCCTTTTATAAGCCCGAAATGAAACGGATTTCCACCATTGAAGGCATGTGAATGGACAGCAAAGTACTCAGACTTATTCAAATGCTACCTGGCAGATTTCTAAACCCTTATTCATCAAAAATGGAAGTGATTCAACTTCATTTGAGCCAGCAAATCAACTCAGAAAGGGAAAAAAACGCCACCTATAGGAACTTACCAGTTATGGCGCCGATGAAGAAATGACTCGTCTTTAGTGAATCGGTCAAGGTTATTTGCCCACCACTTTGCCTACACTTGTGATTCGATTGCCAAGCTTCTATGGCTGTGTTTCCATTCACGGGAAGACCTGGTCATGGTTTCTGCGTTTTCTCCTTCCAGTGCCATATTTTCACGGGAAAGCTCTTTCAAAAATTTAATAAAGTTTTAAATGAAAAATTTCCCCTTTCAAAATGTTTGGCGTGATTTCCTTCATAAAGTTCGATTCAATATGACTTGCATACTTTGCAAATAAATCATATTTGATTTAAATTGATTTCCCATAGTCAAAATTGATATCAAATGAATTGGTTTATTCATTGATTTTTTCATAGTTCAATAAAGTCTTTATTTAAAGATATGACTTTGTGATATATCGATTCCCATTTAATTCTCAAATTAAATATTATTTATATATATGTATATTTCATTATATATTATTTTTATATTGAAATATTAAAGTAACTTTAATATTTATATATATATAATTACAATTACTTTACGTAAATTAAATATATATATATATATATATATATATATTATTTACTTATAATATTTAAATATATTTAATAATATATAACCTTTATATATATACATAAATACATATATATTCCATTGTGAGTATACTTTAAGCCAGTCGACATCATTTGACATCATATGTATTTATACATATATTTATTTATGTTAAATAACCAGATAATAATAATAATATCATTATATTAATATTTCCACATTATCAGATGTACGTATATATATATATATATATATATATATATATATATATATATATATATATATTGCAGTATAATCCTCTATGTTCACGTATACGTACGTATACCATATCGACACATCCGTATGTGTAGAAACCCCTTGTTTCCCCTATTTTTGAATCCGACTGTTTTTGTTTGTTTTTTGAAGTTTTGATATTTTTTTGTGTTTTTGCATGAATATGAAGAAATGCGATTTTGGAAAGAAATTGATATAAAATTCATATAAAATTCAATGAGCTTAGATTTAATACAAATAGGCTCGGGAATCAATAACTAATCATTTCATTATTTTTGCCCTAGCAATTACAATAAGAATCTCTGAAAATACAGGCAAGATCTAACTAATATTATTTAAAAGAACCTGATTTGTAGTAGGCTGAAGATGATTGAAATGTGGTATGGCTGCAATACTAATCACTTGTCCCTCTGTCAAACGCCAAAAGATTGATCCTGAGATGTATGCGCCTACTGGGTAGAAGTTAGATGATCAATATGGAAGGCGTTTTCTCCTTAACTAAAAAGTACGGCCCTTTCTTGAATGGTACGGCCAGGTATAGCAGTGGTACAGCTTTGAAGGCAGCAAGCAACAAAGGAATAAGTACGGCCTCCACTCAAACCCCAACTCTCAATGAAATAGGCGCCTGAGTTGAAAGATGCTTCTGGATAAAAACCTAATAGAAAACTCTGAAGATAAATGAACTCTGGATGCTCTGTAATTCCTTCTGAATGAAGAAATCTCTTTCCTGGCAATAAATTAGATGATATCTCACACCCTCTGAATTGCTTTCACTGGAGATGGCTCGTTCTCCAATGCTCTGAGACTGAAATCCTTGGCTTCCGTGCTCTGATCAAACTTCATCAATTTTCAATTCACAAATAACATAATGGCTCCATTTCCAATGCAAATGGCTTATACACTTGAAAAGTGCGATTTCCTTAAGAATAGGGAATATTAAAATAGTTCGAACTTTTACTTTTAATTTTTCAATAGTCCTCAGCCAAATTTTTATAATAAAATATAATCGCAAATTTGGCCCCCTTTCATGATGGGCGACCCCTTTATCAAAATCACTTAAGTTATAATAAAGTATTATAACTTTATATTATAATCCCCAATTAATTAATATTTAATCAATTCAATTAAATATTAATATCTCTCTCATTATTCATCCGATGTCTGATCCGTTTGAAGTTGACGAACACTGAAGTGACTCTGAACACCAACAATCCATACTGCTAAAAATAGTAGGGGTCCCACGCTGACTGCCAATAACTGCTAAAAATAGCAATTTATGCAAGAAGTGTCCGAACGAGCCCGAACGAAAGCCAACTGATCAACAACTGCCAACTGAAGCTGAGCCAAGCTCCAACATGACCCTCTATCCAGTCTATCAGCCTACGAGGGTCGCATGATAGGCTAATCCTGTGCTCGGAGAGATGTCAACCAAAAGGGGACATGACAGTCCGCCCCTCCTAAAATTGCTTGTCCTCAAGCAATCTCAACTCTGGATGCTGCAATATATCCTCGCTCTCCCATGTAGCATCCTCAACAGGCAAATCTCTCCACTTCACTAGATATTCCCTGATAGTCCTCCTACGCAACTGTCTTTCTCTGTACTCCAGGATAGATTCAGGTACTAAAACCAACTTTCCCTCATCTTTTAAGGGAGGTAAAACTGCAGACGGTACCACACGATGTCCCAACGCCTTCTTGAGGCGTGATACATGAAATACATTGTGTACCCTGCTCTCTGCTGGAAGCTCAAGCTCATACGCCACCTCACCAACTCGCCTCGGGATCCTGAAAGGACCGTAATAACGTGGCTTAAGCTTCTCTGACCCACTCTTCCTAAGAGTGGACTGACGGTAGGGCTGCAGCATGAGGTAAACCATGTCACCAACCTCGAAATGCCTCTCCGTCCTCTTCCGATCCGCATATTGTTTCTGCTGATTTTGTGCCTTGGCTATATTTTCCTTGAGAGCCCTCATAGTATCTTGACTCTCCTGCAACCAACCTCCTGCACTCGGCACTCTACTGTCGCTCAGTAGCAAATCAAGGAAACTTGGCGCCTCATACACGTACAACGCCATGAAAGGGGACATCTGAATGGTCATATGGAATGTCGAATTATAGCAATACTCACACAAATGTATCCATTTGACCCATGCCTTCTGCTGCCCCGCAATGTAGTTTCTGAGATATCCTTCCACCCACTTGTTCACAATCTCCGTCTGCCCATCAGTCTGCGGGTGGTAACTAGTGCTCGGAGTGAGCTCGGTTCCACAAAGTCTGAATACCTCCTGCCAGAAGTTACTCAGGAACCGACTATCTCTGTCGCTCACGATGCTCCGAGGCAACCCATGAAGTCTGAATACCTCGCGAAAGAATACCTCTGCTACCTGTGTAGCTGTATAGGTCGTGGTGATCGGAAAGAAGTGGGCATACTTCGTAAGCCGATCCACAACCACATAAATACAATCTCGCCCCTGGGCTTTAGGCAAGCCCGTAATAAAGTCCATCGACAGGCATTCCCACTTCCTGTCAGGAATCGGAAGTGGCTGTAGTAAACCTGCCGGGTACGTGTTCTCCTGCTTGTTCTGCTGACAAACAGGGCACTCACGCACGTATTGAAGAACATCCGCCTTGAGTCCTTTCCACGTGAACCTCTCTCGTATCTGCCTGTAGGTTTTGAAGTATCCGGGATGTCCTGCTGTAGGCATGTCATGAAAGGCTCGCATAAAATGTTCTTCACCTCTGACCCTGGGATCAAAAATATCCTGTTCTTGTAAATGATCAAGTCATTTACAAGCGTATACCTGGTATCAACTGCTGATCCCTCAACAATGTTGGAGGCCCAACTATCCTTGGCATACTCTGCCACTATCATATGCCTCCAATCCTCCGAGATATGAACCATAGTGCTCAAATACGGTCTACGTGAAAGTGCATCAGCCACTACGTTCTGTGTACCTTTGATATATGAGATATCAAAGTCATAAGCCTGCAACTTACTGACCCACTTCTGCTGTCTATCATTGAGATCTCGCTGCCCCAAGAAGTGTCTCAAACTGTTATGATCAGTTTTAATGCAAAATTTGCTGCCAACAAGATATTGTCGAAACTTTGCTAAGGCATGCATAATCGCGAGCATCTCCTTATCATATATGCTATACAGTCTCTCTGGTCCTCTGAGCTTGCGGCTCTCATACACAATCGGGTGCTTGTCCTGCATAAGCACCGCACCAATGCCCTCACCTATGCATCGCACTGAAGCTCGAACGGCTTCGTAAAGTCAGGTAGTGCCAAAACAGGGCATGTGGTCATCAACTCCTTGAACTTCATAAAACACTCCTGTGCCTCAGAAGTCCAAACAAAAGCCCCCTTCTTCAGTAAATCTGTCATCGGGGCTGCATGTCGTGAATAACCATTCACGAATCTGCGGTAGAACCCACATAAACCGAGAAACCCTCTCAACTGTGTCAGGTTTGCCGATGTAGGCCAATCAACAATGGCGCGGATCTTTTCAGGATCCATACGCACTCCATCTGTACTGATAATATGACCTAGATATAGCAATTCGGTCATCCCCAAGTCACACTTGGATTCCTTGGCGTACAAGGACTCCCTCTCCAAAATACTCAATACGGTCTCCAAATGAGCCAAGTGCTCCTGCCATGTCCTACTGTATATGAGAATATCATCGAAAAAGACTAACACAAACCTCCTCAGCAATGAATGAAAAACCCTGTTCATCGTAGACTGAAAGGTAGCTGGCGCATTAGTGAGCCCAAATGGCATCACTACGAACTCAAAGTGCCCACAATGACATCTGAAGGCTGTCTTCTCTATGTCCTGCTCACGGACTCTGATCTGATGATAACCCGACCGTAAATCAATTTTGGTAAAGTAACAGGCACCATGGAGCTCATCAATAAGCTCGTCAATCCTCGGTATCGGGTACCTGTTCTTAATTGTCCTCTTATTCAGGACCCTGTAATCAATGCACATGCGCAATGTTCCATCCTTCTTCTTAACCAAGACAACCGAAGAAGCGAATGGCGATTTGCTAGGTCGAATGTGACCCATAGCAAGTAACTCCTTTATTGTCTTCTCTATCTCATCCTTTAACCTCTTAGGATGCCTGTAAGGAGTTATCATCACGGGCTTAGCGCCCTCCTCGAGCTCAATAATGTGCTCTATGCCCCTGTCTGGAGGTCTACCTGGCGGAATATCACTGAACACCTTATCATGCTTAATCCTCAACTTCTGAATGTCCGGATGATATTCTATCTTTTGCTGTCCCTCCTGTATAGGTGCTAAATGACACTCGGCAGCCCACTCTACCATGTCGTGACGCATGAGCCGCTCCATCCGACGAAAAGAAATTGTTTTGAGGTCGCTGTCCCGAATTACTTTAAGTATGTGAGTCTTCCCGTCGACATCAAAACGGATCTCCATGTCCTTGAGACGAAGAGTGACTTCCTCCAATGAATGAAGCCACTTCATTCCCAAGACCAAATCAATGTCTCCCATGTTAACCACATAGTAATCAACCTTGAACTCATAATTGTTCAGGCATAAAGGGAGATCCTTTATCATGCATTCACACCTCAAAGTGTATCCATCGGCCACCTTGACTCTAATGCCCTCGAACTCCTTAGTAATGAGTCCGCGTTTCTCAACGAATCTGGCATCTATGAAATTATGTGTGGCTCCTGTATCAAGTAGGGTAATGACCCTCTGTCCTGCCAACACACCACGAATCCTGAAAGAGCCCTCCTACTGTATGCTAGATAAGCGTGCCTCCTGTAACTGAAGCTCTGGCTCTGTCTCAGCTCTAGGCTCTGGAGCCTCTGACTCTGAATCCTCGGAACTCTCCTGCTGTTCGAAATTTTCTGATTCTGAGTCCTCATAATATGCCCACATCACTCGATTTGCCTTGCCCTTAGGTCTTAGAGGACAATCGTGATTGGCGTCATACGGTCCTTTGCAGTAGAAGCAAAGCTTCTTCCTACGTAGGTCATTAAGGGCCTCACGATCCAAAGGTGGAGCTGCTGATTTACTTTTTGAATCGTTTTTAAAGTCTATTTTTTCTTTGTTAAAATCAGATTTGTCCTTATTTCTGTTAAAGCCCTTATTATCTCTGAATGATGAAGAACCTCTGGAGTTAAATCTACTAGAAGGTGCTGCTAACTCCATGCTTCGTGCTTTCTTGATCGCCTCCTGTAAAGAAGGAGGATCAAAGGCTTTGATCCAGCCTCTTAATGGTTCTGTCAACCCCTCCATGAAGAGTACTACCAAACGCCTCTCTGATATGTTCGGAACCATGACTGAAAGCCTCTGAAAGTCACCGATATAGGCCTCTAGACTGCCACTCTATCTCAACTGGGCTAAGTCTCTGAAGTAGGATTCTGGATCCTTCCTGTCAAACCGCTCTACTAACCTGTCAACAAACTCCTGATATGACATGATCCTATCATGCTGGAGTGTCACCATCCCGTGGTGCCACCAGTCGTAAGCTACTCCCTCAAGATGCAGTGTCGCATATCGGATAGCATCTCTCTCAGCCATCGGGCGTAATGTGAGGAATGTATCTAACTTACTAATCCATGCCTGGGCTGTCACCTTGCCACTACCATCGAACATCGCTAGATTGAGTTTGTTTGTAGCATGTTTTAGGTCATTGTTCTGCTGTCTAGGTCTCCAATCCTGTCGTCCTCTGCGATATTCTCTCCTCTGTGTAACAAATCGGTCAAAGGAAATCCTCTCTCTGACATCAGGTGGTACTAACTCCCACTCTTCGTTCGCTGCCATAAGTGTATCTACGAACAACTCCTCATGCTCCTCACCTGCAATAGCCTCATCAGGCTCCTGTCTCACAAAAGTAGGCCTAGTGGGCCTGTCTGCTGTCCGTGAAACAGTCCTAGGTGCTCTCCGGGATCCTACATCACTCCTGTTATCGTCACGCTGCGGTGACGGTCTCCTCTGTATACCTAACCTCTGAATTGCCACTGCCAACTGCTGTAGCACATCGTTAGACTGCCGTTGACCTGCTCGTAAGTCTCTGAGAGTGTCTAAAACCTCGGCATCGTCCTGATCTCTGTTATTAGGTGGGATCTCTGTCCTAGGTATATCTGTTCTGTCAGCCCTGTCATTCCTGTCAGCCATGTTTCCTGGCTGCCTATTCAAACTCCGTTGCCTGTCAATCAAGGCACGTCTGCGTGTATAATACCTGTATGGTTCAAACTCTTCTAGCTGCATATGATGGCTAAACCCTCAGGATGGCAGGATTTAGCTCTAATACCACTGTAGAAACCCCTTGTTTCCCTTGTTTCTGAATCCGACTGTTTTTGTTTGTTTTTTGAAGTTTTGATATTTTTTTGTGTTTTTGCATGAATATGAAGAAATGCAATTTTGGAAAGAAATTGATATAAAATTCATATAAAATTCAATGAGCTTAGATTTAATACAAATAGGCTCAGGAATCAATAACTAATCATTTCATTATTTTTGCCCTAGCAATTACAATAAGAATCTCTAAAAATACAAGCAAGATCTAACTAATATTATTTAAAAGAACCTGATTTGCAGTAGGCTGAAGATGATTGAAATGTGGTACGGCTGCAATACTAATCACTTGTCCCTCTGTCAAATGCCAAAAGATTGATCCTGAGATGTATGCGCCTATTGGGTAGAAGTTAGATGATCAATATGGAAGGCGTTTTCTCCTTAACTAAAAAGTACGGCCCTTTCTTGAATGGTACGGCCAGGTATAGCAGTGGTACAGCTTTGAAGGCAGCAAGCAACAAAGGAATAAGTACGGCCTCCACTCAAACCCCAACTCTCAATGAAATAGGCGCCTGAGTTGAAAGATGCTTCTAGATAAAAACCTAATAGAAAACTCTGAAGATAAATGAACTCTGGATGCTCTGTAATTCCTTTTGAATGAAGAAATCTCTTTCCTGGCAATAAATCAGATGATATCTCACACCCTCTGAATTGCTTTCACTGGAGATGGCTCGTTCTCCAATGCTCTGAGACTGAAACCCTTGGCTTCCGTGCTCTGATCAAACTTCATCAATTTTCAATTCACAAATAACATAATGGCTCCATTTCCAATGCAAATGGCTCATACACTTGAAAAGTGCGATTTCCTTAAGAATAGGGAATATTAAAATAGTTCGAACTTTTACTTTTAATTTTTCAATAGTCCTCAGCCAAATTTTTATGATAAAATATAATCGCCAATTTGGCCCCCTTTCATGATGGGCGACCCCTTTATCAAAATCACTTAAGTTATAATAAAGTATTATAACTTTATATTATAATCCCCAATTAATTAATATTTAATCAATTCAATTAAATATTAATATCTCTCTCATTATTCATCCGATGTCTGATCCGTCTGAAGTTGACGAACACTGAAGTGACTCTGAACACCAACAATCCATACTGCTAAAAATAGCAGGGGTCCCACGCTGATTGCCAATAACTGCTAAAAATAGCAATTTATGCAAGAAGTGTCCGAACGAGCCCGAACGAAAGCCAACTGATCAACAACTGCCAACTGAAGCTGAGCCAAGCTCCAACATGACCCTCTATCCAATCTATCAGCCTACGAGGGTCGCATGATAGGCTAATCCTGTGCTCGGAGAGATGTCAACCAGAAGGGGACATGACAGTATGGCAAGTCCATTAGCCACTTACGCCTGTATCGATATGTTTATACTTACGGATACATATATATATACTATACATATGTATATATGCTTACTTCCAATGTTCACATCCAAACATGCTACCATCATGATGATCATAATCTCACAATCAAGCACAAGGATAAACTTCACAAACAAAAGTAGTCAAGACCTCTACTTGCAAGACATACAAGTTATGGATGACTTACCTTATTCTCATACAAAACTGACTTGGTTTACTCAATCTAAGGGGAGTGTGTGTATGCTCAGATAGTTCACTTTATCGGTTAACCGACCAAGCTCCTCTCTCGAGTGATACTTCCCCTCCGTCTGGAGGAATGGTTCCTATTCCTGCATCCATTGCCACAAAACCACGACAGTTACTTGTTCATAACATTTGCAATACTTATACAAATATATCAAGTTTAAAAAGCAAGATTCATTATCCGCCTATTCACATATATGCAATATTTCACCATGAATTACATCAATTGAAATAGCATCAAATGAAACAACGTCAAATGAGATAACATACACATTGATAACAAGGTACAAGCATCCCCAAATTTCACATTACATTCATTTCTACCCTTTATATCACTAATAAATAGTAACCTCACAATTTGGGATGTAACAATGATAGTCTGCACTCTCTTACCTAAATTAAGGCCCCACCTATTCCAACCCATATGGCATTATGGGTTTAAAACTTAAATGTTTTGTGTCAAAGAGATGCATCTAAGAAGTGATAACATTATATCTAGAACCATGGGTACTTTAAAATATATGGCATTCCACTTACAAAGATGTGATAAAGAGTCATGCCAGGGGTTTTAAAATGGACCCCTAGCTAAGAGTACATTGCTGTGAATTGTGATCTCTAGTAGCTCACCTCAAAGAAGCCTGACATTTGAAGTGCATCTTTGAAAGTACTAAAGGCTCTAACCTTAGTTTTCTTAAGATTAATTGAGAAAATGGTGATGCTCACAAAGGGAAGAAAGATCAATCAAATCATCCATTCAATCCCTCAAAAGAATAACTAGGAGGGCCACATCATTAGTAAAAAGAAAAACAATAACCAAGATGTGATGTTAGGTACAACCATCCTTAGCATGAGTGTTCTCTATAAGCAAGAGCTCAAGTTCATGGATGCAAATTCCAAATATAGTCAGCTAAAGAGAGAATCTTTACTTGAATCCAATTGTACTAAAAATTAAGATATTTTATGGGCAGTCCGCAACACACTAAATGTCTCATATAGCTTAATGATGGTAGTATTAAGGATCTTTGAAATGCTAAGAGCACTTAGGCTTTGAAAAAAAAAAACTTGGAACAGATTTCAAGGTCTTTTCAAAATCCACATAACTGACATTAATAGGTTTCTAACAAGCCTCCTTTGTTAACAAGTCTCCTCAAGAGCAAATCAATTCTATCAATGATTCAACATCAATGTGTTGGCGTTTCAAATCGCACCTCTGGAATGCGGTTTGGAAATGGACAGCTATGTGCAATAAACTGCTCTTCAAATTCGGAGGGGAAGCTCCCTCTTTTGCTGATTATGCTAAAGAAAGTAAATTAAAAGCTAATTCACTTATCTTTTTGTCTCAGTTGTGAGAACACAAGGTTATAGAACTCTTGACGTTGCAGCTGAGGTTTTCACTTTTACAAAAACTATCAACTACAACTAACTTACGCTAAAGATGCTTCTAAAGATATAAACACGGAGTTTAAATCCTAGAAGTGAACAAGGAATGATTTCAACACATAAACGAACATTTAAAACCGAGACATTAAATCAAAGCAAGACATGCATAAGATCCTCCTTCTCAATTATCAAGATTTACACCTCTGGGACAACAAGTTGTAGCAAAACAGGCATGCAACATGCGATCAAAACCAAATTAACACTTAGCACAAGATCGAATAGAAACTGAATAGCATCTTGAAGGCCAAAATAAGCTCATCAATTTCACTATCACAATCTAAGTTCTGAACAACACTGAATAACAATGAGAAGGCACTAAGAGGCACAGCGTCTTGTTATCACTAGCATGGTTAAAGAAAAATGGGCAAGGCTGCCCTAATTTATAACTAAGCAGAGGAGTAGGGAACCCTAAAATCTCCTTGCTATTACAACTAATACTTGCCAACATGCAAGCTTTATTTCTAAAACTAAAGAAGATAAACATTTACAACCTATGAAAACCTAAAAACAAGGAAAGTGCCAACTATTACATCTTGATTCTTTTCTCCTTCAAAGAATGGATAGACCTGAGACCAGATAGGAAAGGAAGTATGAGATAAGAATGGAAAGAAAGCGGCAAGAAAGCTTCAAGTTCACTCCTGCTTTAAATCTCAACCCCGTCTGCTAAAAAGCTGGAAACTGCCTCTTTACCAGGTGCATTGATACTATCTTTAGCTATATTTCGCTTTTATAGGATATCCTCGCCTTCCACAATCAAACTTAGAGAATCTTTACCTCCTCAGCTGCTTTATGAGTTCTATTCTCAAAAAACATCGCTTCCCCAAAAGATGACTCACTAATTGATAACTTGGTGGCTCTGCAACTTTATTCTTCTGATACTTCTCTTGATTCTCCCATGAAAGAGTATTGTACAACTTTTTCCAAATGCTTGATCTTTCGCTCATACCACTCCTTTTCACGTTCTTCAACTGAGATGATGATGTTTTATGTCCATGATGGTACTAAAAAGTACTTTCCAACATCGTCCGTTCAGATAATTATGATACAACACTTGTTTGGTTCTGAATTTGATGGGAGAGTAATCCATGTTGAAAAACTTGAAGATTTACTGTAATCTTGCCTATATTCAGACAAGTTTTGCACAACCCTCTATTTTTAGCTTGCTGATTTTCTTCTTCAAATGGATAAATTTTTTCAAAAAAAAAATCTGAGATATGGGTTTTGTTCAAAATTTCGTTACAAGCAAAACCCAGATCATTTGTTTTTGAAAATCTTGAGTGTAGACTGAAAAAGCAGCAAACCCTAATTTCCTCATAAAAAGCATGAAAAAGCTAGCATTTGGGTATTGTTCAAAAGCACATTTTGGATGAACCCATTTGATTAGATGTTGAAAATCTTGAAGTCTGACTGAAAAAGCAACAAGCCCTAAAACTTGATATTTTTCTGAAAAAGTTGTGACCTGGGTTTTCTTCAGAAGACTGTTCTAAGAGGACCCAGATGATTGCAACTTGAAAATTTTGATGTTCTCTAGGACATGCGATGAAAAAACAAGTTTTCTTCAAAATTGCTCAGAACCAGAAGCTGATATGACCTAGATCGCTGAAAATGAAAATTTTTGACCTCCTCCTTTAGAAAGTTGATGTTCTGGAAGAAAAAGCATGAGAAACGAAGCCTCTCTGAATGCTGATCCGAAAAATATCACGAATTGTGAAAAAGCACTGAGTTTTGGCTCTCGAATCCTGCGTTGAAGAAAAAATTATGTTTTGCGCTTCTCCTCCTTGGCGCCACCTACAAGAAAATTATGAAAAATGAAAGACAAAGGTGCCTTAAATAAGTTTAGCCTTGAGAAAATCAGCTTTCTTTTGCTTTAAACTCTTCAAACCCTAGCCTGAGCTTGTGCATTGAGCTTGGACGTTTTTCATCTTCTTGAAATTTCAAAAATTTTGACTAAGGCATGACTTCATGGGCGACCTTCTTGATTGGAGGCGCCTATCTTCCTTAGAGTTAGTCATTTTTTCAGAATTTCAACTTTTCTCTTCATTTTCAACCCTTGTTTGATCTTGATTTCTGGCTTCCAGATTGATCTCATGAGCTCGTTGATGATCTCGTTGCGGAGCTTGAGCGAATCTGATGAAGTTTGTTTGGAGGCAACTTTTGATAAAACTTCATCTGAACCTTCAAAATGTTGGGCGCCTATCTCCTCCAAGGGCGCCCATCTTCACCAATGTTAGCCATTTTTATGATTTTCATGTTCTTGCTTGTCTTCTGATGAATTTTCGATTTCAGGAGTTATACTGATCAGATCGATTGGCTGTCAGATTCATTGGATAGCTGAGAAGATTTTGAGGGGGGTCACCTAGGAGTGATGTGTAATGTCCCCAATTTCACGAGCATCAGAGTTCGGTGGATTTAGCCTATTCCTGGCCCTCATAGGCTAATATATATGGTTAGAGGGTCCCTTTGGTAGTGAACGGTGGTTTCTCTCCTTCAAAGTGCAGTGTTGGGTCAAGCTCAACTTTCGTTCAACGCAATTTCACATACTTATTATTTATAGTAAGTCACTATTCAGGGTTTCTATTTTTAGACGAGCATCCGATCACATGGAGAATACGGAGAGTCGACTCCTAGCTCAGACGGCATAAAAATCGGACAAGTATTTCAAGAGATATTAAAGTTTAAGTGACTTTAGTGATTTATTTAAATATTTTAATGTTATTATAAGTTATAAAGTAACTTATAATAATAAAGTCACTTTATCTTTTTAAAAAGTGTGGGAATATATCTTTTATCCCACATTGGCCAGGAAAGTGTTTGAGCTCTCATAAGAAAAGAATAAAAAGGGACTTAAGAGCTCATTCTTATCATCGAGGATATGATATTTGTCTTATGTTTTCTCTTTGGCGTTTGGGAAAGGGAGCCCTAGGGTTTCTGCCAATGTATCGGCATTGGAGAGCGTAGCTGCTTCATTGCAACAGCATTCTGAGGTTGTGAAACTCTCAGCTGAAGGTGCTTAACTGTTGGCTTCACACAGAGGTCAAGTTGTGCTTCATCAGATTTGCAGATTTGCAGATTTGTGGGTGAATTTCAGAGATAAAAGTTTCTTCTTCTTTCAATACCAGAAGATTGTATTCCTGGTATGCTCTATTGTAAAAGCTTTTCAAAAGTGAATCAATTAAAGTATCTTATTGCTGCAATAGGGTTTTATCTTTACATTTCCTGTATTTATTTTATGCTTGGCATCTTATTTGAGAAAACACAAAAAGGGCAAAATACAGCAAAAACACAAAAATTCATAAACCCTCATCATTCAGCATCAAAATAAGAGGTTAGAGACAGGTAGGTCTCTTACAGAGTTAGTAACCGTTGCACCAAAAGTCCGAACTGTCAATGAACGACACCTCCTCGCGTTAAGGGGGCAGGCCTCCTCGACGAGGACCTCGGACACGTGGCTGGGACAAACCGCGCGGACAGACCTACGTCACCTTCCGCTAGGGGCCCACTCGGGGACATCACAGCCCACCACACTCCGCGGGTCTCGACCTCGAGACTTCCCGGCTCTGATACCAAGTTAGTAACCGTTGCACCAAAAGCCCGAACTGTCAATGAATGGCACCACCTCGTGTTAAGGGGGCAACCCCAAGGCAGGCCTCCTCGACGAGGACCCCAGACACATGGCTGGGACAAACCGCGCGGACAGACCTACGTCACCTTCCGCTAGGGGCCCACTCGGGGACATCACATGATGTCTCCTAAAAGCTACATCTTGGGGGTCAAAAGCTTGGGCGCCCCTGGCTAGCTGGGGGCCCAACTCCACCAGAGCTAGAATTTATTCTGTAAACTTCACCTTTGCTTTTGACTTTTGATGCTTTGCTCATGTTTTTCCCTCTGTTCAACCTTTGATATCTGATGACTGTTGACTCCGATGAACATGCTATGGTTTCATTGGAGAGCTGCTTCAAAGCTGAAGAAGTCATGCTGAGGGCTTCGTCTGCAAATTCATCCATTTACGCCCTTAAATTTTGGGCGCCTATCTCCTTCTAGAGCGCCCACCTCCAGACTTAAACCATTTTTTTCATTTGTTTTCGCCTTGAAGTTTGAAAACCTCTTGTCATGACCCCTGTTCCTCTTGAGTTTGTCGGTGGCTGAATGATCCGATGAGCTGACGAAGACATCCGTTGCGAAGCTGACAGGAAATTGAAGAGATTGAGCATATCTACAAACCCTAATTGTTGGATTAGGTCCTCCAAAAGGCTGGGTGCCCCTGGCCACCTAGGGCGCCCAGAGTTCCCAGACTTGGAATATTTTTTCATTATTTTCATGGTTTGCATTTTGTCTTTTGGTTGAAACTCCTCCGTTCAATCTGTGATCCAGGATGACTGAGTGATCTAATGACTACACTGTTGGGCTCACTGCGAGCTAAGAAGAATCTGATCAACATTGCCTGAGAACTCAAACCCTAATTTCATTATTTGATGCCTTTAAAAGTTGGGCGCCTATCTCCTTCTAGGGTGCCCATGACTAGCAAAGTTAGTTTTCATTTTGCAAATTTGCAATTTTCAACTTCTCCCGTCATTTGACTTGCTTGCCTTTGCCTTGCTAGTCGGAGACGAAATTTTTTCTAAGGCATGAGTGTTTGGGCGCCTAGATTGAGTTGGGGCGCCCAGAGTCTCCAGTGTTAGCCAAAATTTTGCATTTTTCAACTTTGACAGCTTCCTTACTCCATTCTTCAATTTGCGTGCACGTCCAGTGTTTGAATCTGACACTTGGCAGCTGACTAACCACCATTAATGACCCTGGAGCTCCTGAAAAAGAAAAATAGACCCACTAGGGTAAAACTGATCTTTATGTGATTCTGACTAGACCAACCTGATGAGGAAGTATTTTAAGCCAATCAAAATCAATTTGAACCCTAGAAGCCAAACGTTCTATTTTTAGAAAATTTTGTCAGTATCCGTTTCAAAAGAAACCCAAAAAAAGTTCTATTTTTCATAAACTTGTTAAAAATAGAAATTTTCCGAAAATTTAGGCCAAAAAACTTAAATCTGGGTTTTGTGAAATTGGTCGCTCTGAGCAGACCCAGATCGTCAAATTTTGAAAATTCCAAAATTTTGACCCTCATGCATGACATGCAAACCCCGATTTTGACCTTTTTGACAAATTTTAACAAGACTTTGACTCATTTCTTCAAAATGCCTAAGTGTAGCAAAAATTTTAATTTGGGGTACAACACAATGAATGACCAAAAATTAATAAACAACTTGTTCAATAGAATTACAAAGTTGTATGAAGGATATAAATGGTATTAACCTACCAAGCATGATAGTCATGGCCCATGGAATGAGAAGAAAACTCTAACATTATATTTTACTTAGTTTGTAAATGTTTAGAAGAAAATAGATGTGTAGCATACTCATGACATATTGTGTAGACTATCAATATCATGACAGACATGACATAAGCACAGTTGACAAACAAGACACAAGCTGAATAACATGACAAACATGACATAAGCTAAGGGTGGCAATATTGTTACGACATTATGGAGCAACAAACAGTCAAAGATGTAAAAAAATTACAGCTCATAGCAAACGATATGGTAGCTTCTGAATATAGATGTAGCAGACAAAACGTATTGTTCAATGATGAGTATAAAATGAGTAGAGGGTTGTTGGCAAAGAAAAACGATATATTTGCAACATACTTATTTAATATTAATCCTAGCCAAATTTTAATTTGAACAACTTGTGTGTAAGTTGAGTTCTTGCCACAACACATTGTAAATAAAGCCATGCAGTTTGTGAGAGGTGGTTAAATGGTAGTTATGGCTGCAAGCCTTATTTGATAAGGTTGTAGAGTTGAAGTGCTTTTTATGCTTCTACTGACTAGTACACCTTTGGAATGTAGTTATAAGGTGTGCTAGGATGTAATGTCCCCATTTTAGGCCGTTATTGGTTTTTGTCAGATTAGCCTATTATTGGCCCTCGTAGGCTAATGCAGTTGGTTAGAGGGTCCTGGTTGGCAATTATCAAAGTGTTTTCTTCTTCGGAGCTCAGTTAGGTTCAAGATTGGCCTTCGTTTGATTCAGTTTCTCACACTTACTATTTATAGTAAGTCACATTATCAGTGCAGTCAATATTGCTATATTTAGTAAGGCACCTGGACAGGCCTCAGTTGCAGTGTCAATCTCTGTATTCAGTTGGGTTGGCGTTTTAATGAGTTATTATCATTAAAGGTTACTTTAATGATAATTAAATTAAATAAAGTTATATTATAAAGTGATAAATGCACTTTATATTCAATGGGGCCATGACCCTCAACTTAAGTGATTTATAATAATTAATTATTACCTTGGTATGGGTGCCCAAATATTGAAATACTTTATCAAGTCAATGTGCAAACATTTTATATCATTTTAAATGTTTTTAAATGCTCATGGAGGGGGTCGACTTCTTGAAGAAGCTATATAAAGGCAACCAAAGCAAAGGCTCATTATCAACTATTCATTTTATACTTATGTTTTGAAGTTTGTTGTGTGGGGAAGAAACCACAAGGGTTTTCTGCCATTATTAAGCCATTGAGAACGAAAACTCTCCTTGGTTTTGCAATTCTGAGGCTGTGAAAGATCAATTGAAGTATTGCTTGATTGTGGGCTTCATTCAAAAGTCCAATTGGAGCTTAATCTGTGAAGAATTCTGCAAGTTGCAAAGGGTTTATGCCTTGTAATTATGGAAGAACATCATTGCTGTAAGCGAGCATTAAATCTAGGCATTTTTGGTGAAGACTATTTCAGGGTTCCAAGCATATTGAAGGAGTTATTCAGTGTATCATTAAAGATAGTGACAACTGCGACCAAAATCCATTGTTGGGGGCTCTCAAAGAGGCTGTACTGTGGCAAATAAAGGCTGTATCAGCTGCTACAAGCTAGCCGTGCTTGCCTCAGGGCTGGATGTGTTGACTCCTAGCCAAAGCGATTGGTTCTTGGTGCTGCAACGTCATTCCTTGGTGGCATCTAAGCTGCTAAAGACACTACCAGTCAATATAGCGGAGGAGAAACCTCTTAACTATGCAGGTCGATCAACTTTTTCAATCAGTTTGCTGTCATAAATCCATTTCCAGATTTCTATATGACATTATCTCCTTCAAATTGGGTATGCACATCAATGTAATAAGCTTTGGAGATAGTTTATTAATAAAATAAATCATTTGCTGCTATAGTTTACTTTCAGATTGTCTTTCATTCTTTTATGCATTGTTGCTTGCATTCCTTATTGAGAAATCACAAAAGAAAAAAAAATCATATATTTGAAAAAACACATAAAAATTGCAAAACCACCAAAACAAACAAAATTCCATCATTTAGCATTCAGTTTGCAAGGGATAGAACCAGCAAGGTTCTTATAGTGGTATCAAAGCAATTATCTTGCCATCCTGTATAGTACTGGATTTCATGAGCAGAGATAATTTATTTTATACCAGAGGAAGAGGAACAGGTCATTGGGAACCACCTATGATTCTTGAGGGCAACACAGCCTCAAGCATTTTGGGCATACACAGGTCTAGCTCCAATGACAGTAACGACAGTATTACAGGTCTTATGGCTGACAAAGAGGTTTCGAAGGAGACACCTAAGGACACAGGAAATGAATGAGCTAGGTCAGTGAGTGCTGAGTTAGAGTTTAGGAGGAGGCATGACAATATGATGGATATGATGTCTTAGCTTATGGGGACCATGAGACAGATTATCCCATAGTAGCAGGTGTTTCAGATAGGACAAACTAGTGGCACTACAAGGGTAGAGCAGCCATGTGTGACAGTTCACCAAAGTTCTTCCCTTAGTGGTTTTGAGCGTAGGCCCAACCAGCCTACTTTTATTACTAGGGAGAATCCTCCAGTCCAGTAGGTGGAGCAACAGGCTCCTTAGCCAGAGTTTTAGACACCCCATGCTCTTTTAGCTGCTAATGTTACCAGACACTATTCTGAGTATATGACACTTTCTCCTGAGATTAGATAGGCTTTGACTTAGCATAAGTTTTTGGATGCTAAGAGACCTAGAGATGGAGGTAGAGTTGAGCATAGAGCGCCACAAGCACCAACACCACCACAAGTTAATAGAGATTTTCAGCATGCTGTGAGCAAGGTTGTCTTGCCACATTTTGATGGTAGTGACAAGTGCTCAGCTAGATCGTGGGTACAGAAGTTTGACAATTATTTTTCACTGAGACCCATGCACAAGGATGAAGCAATTAAGTTTGCCACTTTACACCTGGATGGGTTGGCTCATGACTGATGGCATCATGGGATGATCACCTTGCAACATAATATTATCACCGCCTACTAGGAGTTCATAGACAGATTGATCGAGCATTTCGATAAGAAAGACCCAAAGTTGTACTTCAAAGAGCTTGCACAACTTAGACAGGTCGGTAGTTTGGAATCTAATATACGTGAATTTCAGAAACTTTCAGTCATGGTCACAGGTGTTTCAGAGAGGAGATTTATCATAATGTTTACTGAAGGTTTGTTGGAGCCTATGAGAGGATGGATCAAAGCATTTGATCCCCCTTCTCTTCAAGAGGCTATGAGGAAGGCCGGGAGTATGGAGCTTGCAGCCCCAAAACGCAAGTCCACTCTGAAAGATGTTACCTCTCCCAGCAATGAGAGTCATCAACCAATTGCAGACACTTAAAAAAAACCAGCAACAAAACTCGATGATGCAACTTGTGATGAATTGAAAAGGAAACAGGTTTGTTATTGGTGCAAGGAGCCCTACAACAGAGAGCATGACTGCCCTTTGAGGCCGAAGGGAAAATCCAACCGCATGATGTGGGTTTACTATGAGGATGTTGAGTCTGAAATTTCAGACCAACAAGCTGTTTCAGAGGATAATGAGGTTGGAAATGCCTCTACAGAGTTTGGACCCGATGCCAATCTATCCCCGTTGGCATTATCTACTAGTTCACAAAGTGGATCTCCATTCAAGATCAGGGGATCAGTTGATGGACAACAATGTATTGCCATGCTTGACACTGGAGCCACACATAATTTTATTGATGAGGGTTTTGTCAACAGGTGGACTCCAGCTTGAGGACTTCACTAGATCCTGAGTTCGAGTTGCAGATGGCTATACCCTCACTTGCACTAGGCGGATTTGTAATCTCACTCTTGTGTTGAATGACTACGAGTTATAGGCCGACTTTTACGTAGTCAACATAGGTGAGTTGGATATAGTGTTGGGTATGCGATGGCTCTAGGATATTGGAGAGTTCACCCTCAACTTGCCTAAAATGGAAATGAGTTTTGTGTTACAGGGTAGGAGATATGTGTTGAGGTGGATTACAGATGGGAGCTTGCGCTCATTCTCTCTCATTAGTGAGGAGAGCAAGAGGATAGAGGAGGGGTATGTACAAATGAATGGGCATGACTTTATCCATTAGTCTATTGGAGAGTTCACCCTCAACTTGCCTAAAATGGAAATGAGTTTTGTGTTACAGGGTAGGAGATATGTGTTGAGGTGGATTACAGATGGGAGATTGCGCTCATTCTCTCTCATTAGTGAGGAGAGCAAGAGGATAGAGGAGGGGTGTGTACAAATGAATGGGCATGAGTTTATCCATTAGTCTAGGGGTTCAGAGGTAGTTGATTGGGATCAACTTAGAGGTATGGTTCAGTTTGTGACCAACCCTTTGTTTGAGGCAGATGCTACTTTGACATATGACAATCCGATCTTTGACGTAAATGTTGATCGCTTTCTTGAACCTAATCCTGAGATGAGCATTGAGCGTAGTGTTTGGGATCCTTCCAGTGCATTGGGATTTCAGACAGGACTCACAAAGGAGTTTTCTAGTGCATACATGGTGCAGAGTGCATACAGTTTCACATTTGACCTTCATGTACATAATTTGTTTCAGATGCACAGTTCAGTTGCGCACGTGCTAGACAGTGTGTATGACAGCTTACCTTGCGCAGTTGTGGGAAGCAAACATTTTCAGTATACAAAGTTGCTTCCTTCTAAGGTTTATACTCCTACGACACCTGATGTTGGGATCGATTTGGCTGGGTAGGTTCAGTCAGTTGTATTTGTGTTGTTGTTACAGGAGTTAGTTGGTGGTATGAGGGACATTACTCAACACTTCCCTTGGGACCCAGGTGGAGTTATCCTTCTGAGAGTTTCCTTGTGGCAGTTGAGATTGCTTGGGGACAAGCAATTTCAGGGAGGGCGGACTGCAATGTCCCCATTTTAGGCCGTTATTGTTTTCTATTAGATTAGCCTATTATTGGCCCTCGTAGGCTAATGCAATTGGTTAGAGGGTCCTGGTTGGCAGTTATCAGAGTGTTTTCTTCTTCGGAGCTCAATTAGGTTTAGGTTGGCCTTCGTTTGATTCAGTTTCTCACACTTACTATTTATAGTAAGTCACATTATCAGTGGAGTCAATATTGCTATATTTAGTAAGGCACCTGGACAGGCCTTGGTTGCAGTGTTGATCTTCATATTCAATTGGCTTGGTGCTTTAATGAGCATTTAATGAGTTATTATAATTAAAGGTTACTTTAATGATAATTAAATAAAATAAAGTTATATTATAAAGTGATAAATGCACTTTATATTCAATGGAGCCATGACCCTCAACTTAAGTGATTTATAATAATTAATTATTACCTTGGTATGGGCGCCCAAATATTAAAATACTTTATTAAGTCAATGTGCAACATTTTATATCATTTTAAATGTTTTTTAATTCTCATGGAGGTGGTCGACTTCTTGAAGAAGCTATATAAAGGCAACCAAAGCAAAGGCTCATTATCGACTATTCATTTTATACTTATGTTTTGGAGTTTGCTGTGTGGAGAAGAAACCACAAGGGTTTTCTGCCATTATTAAGCCATTGAGAACGGAAACTCTCCTTGGTTTTGCAATTATGAGGCTGTGAAAGATCAATTGAAGTATTGCTTGATTGTGGGCTTCATCCAGAGGTCTAGTTGGAGCTTAATCTGTGAAGAATTCTGCAAGTTGCAAAGGGTTTATGCCCAGTAATTCTGGAAGAACATCATTGCTGTAAGTGAGCATTAAATCTGGACCATTTTGGTGAAGACTATTTCAGGGTTCCAAACATATTGAAGGAGTTATTCAGTGCATCATTAAAGATAGTGACAGCTGCGACCAAAATCCATTGCTGGGGGCTCCCAGAGAGGCCATACTGTTGCAAATAAAAGCTGTATCAGCTGCTGCAGGCTATCTGGACCTGTTGACTCCTAGCCAAAGCGATTGGTTCCTGGTGCTGCAACCTCATTCCTTGGTGGCGTCTAAGCTGCTAAAAACACTACCAATCAATATAGCAGAGGAGAAACCTCTTAACTGTGCAGGTCGATCACCTTTTTCAATCAGTTTGCTGTCATAAATCCATTTCCAGATTTCTATATGTGATTATCTCCTTCAAAATCAGGTATGCACATCAATGTAATAAGCTTTGGAGATAGTTTATTAATAAAATAAATCATTCGCTACTATAGTTTACTTTCAGATTGTCTTGCATTCTTTTATGCATTGTTGCTTGCATTCCTTATTGAGAAATCACCAACAAAAAAAAAAAACATATATTTGCAAAAACACATAAAAATTGCAAAACCACCAAAACAAACAAAATTCCATCATTTAGCATTCAGTTTGCAAGGGATAGAACCAGCAGGGTTCTTACATAGGAGCTCTAATTATTCACGAATTTTACCAACATTTAGAAGCTCTAGAGCCTTAGTCGTTATCAAGAAATAGGAAAAACAAAAGATTCAGTCAGTTGTAGCATTTTGCAAGAGGTTTCAAAGTTAGACATCGTAAATCGTTATATTGGTGTGGGGAAGTTTGGCTGGTTTTATGGAAGACTAATTCCTTGAGGAATGGTAGTTATTGTTTAGTATTTTGTGTTGGTAGGTGTGCGCATGTCATGAGAGAAAGGTGTGGTCAGTTTTGGAAAACTTATTGAGTCTCTGTTTGTATGTGTAGTCATCCAAGAAAATTTTAAGTTTCCTTAAGTAGCAAATCAAAGTTTATTCAATCTTGAATCACAAACCAATAACAAGATTTATTTTGAGGTCTTGTATTTGATCTGTAAATGGATCTGATTCATCACCAAGTTCAGTTGTTTGAGTTCAGTGAATATTTGGAGTAGATGTACATAGCTTTTGCCTCTAGGATGTGATTGTCTTTCAAGACCAAAAACAGTACTTTGGTGTATTCAGGTCCACAAGCAATCTTATATCAACCAAAATCAAAATAAGGGTGGCTGAGAGAATTTGGACATTGTGTGCAGGTTTTGGCCATGCTTGAAGAAGTTTTGAGGTGAGATTATGTTCCAACTGACTTCGATAGCAAAGAATTCACAATTGTATCTTCTACAACATTTCAAGCTCACTTTTGTGACAAGTTGATTCATGTGTATGACTTTGTCAACATTTGCCTAAGTCACTTCATCAGCATATGCCTATTGTTGGAATATTTAATTATTCCATCATATTGTATTTATCAACTTATAACTATTTTATATAGTTATAGTTGGTTGGTCAGGTATGCCTAGCCTGGTTGTTATTTAACCACTTTATTTTGTATATTTTGATATTTTCATTCAATCCAAATCATTCATTGGCTTCATGTTTCAATACGTTATCAGAACGCTATACAAACCCATGCCTATCTATGATAGAAAATTCCACGAATTAATACGAAGGAGAGGAAGATAGTGGGTATGCAATCAGAGGTAGTGGAGGTGCTGAACGAATCTCTGTTGAGGGCAAGAACCAACATCAAGCTGCAAAGACTTAAACTGTGAAGCATATCAAAGGAGATGAGTGTGAGGCATTGTATGAAGGTGGTAAGACTGTCGTTGAAAGAAAGGCATGTGTGCAAAAAAATTCACGTCAAATTTTGAGGCATGAGATTGATAGGTCAAATATATCATTGTTTAACTACTGGGCAGCGTGAGAAATTGATGAAGTGTTGATACAACATGGAGTAATCATTGAGAAGGCCAGCGCAAGGATAGGAAAGAGCAGTGACAAAGATCCATGACTCCAGATTTCATCACAATTCCGCCTATGCAATCACCATAGAGAAGTTCTTATGGCATGGTGCAAATCATGATGTTTTACACAGAATTAAGCAATGCATTGAATGGGTTATCTATGATGAAGAATAGACAAGAAGAGTTGATCTAAAGGAGCTGAGCAAGAGATGTTGGATCTCTGCATTGTTCCAATTAAATAGAACATTTTGAGATTTGGTTGATCACCCACCAATAATTGTTTGAGTGCCCTTGACGTGTGGAGAATATAAGGCGTTGGAATTCCTAAGGCATTGACATGTGGAGAAGATGTAGGAAGTGAACAAGTGCAACCAAAAGAATGGTGCTTTCATTCTCATTTGTCTCACTGTTGGTTATTTAACAAAAAAAACTAATATTTTGGAAGCTATCAAACATTACGATAGAAAATAATTAAAATATTTTTTATTTTTTTATATTCTAAAATTGCAAATTAATATAGTTCCAATCATATTTTATTGCATTTCTATTTTTTCTTTGAAGCAGTATTGTAAAATTTTGAAAGACGTTATTAGTTTTGAAAAAAAACACAATTCTAGAACCAAACTTTGAAGATATAAGGGTTCCATTTGAAGAGATAAGGATCCTCAAAACTAAAATAACGACACTACCAATGCACCCAAAATCATGCTTCCTAACTCTCAACTTTTGAGAGGAGACAACTATGATTGTTGGAGAACAAAAGTACAAACCCAACTTGAGTTTGAAGACCTATGGGGCATTATATCTAGAACTATCACCAAACCTACACACGATGGTGCTAATCAAACCAGATTTGACAAGGCCAAACTCATTATTTTGTTTGAAATTTCTAGTGAGGTTCAACCACACATTCACATAGCCACCACTGCCAAAGATGCTTAGGATTGTCTCAAAATAGTTTAGGAGGCCAAAAATCAAAATCAAATTCTTCATTTACAAGGTCGATTACATTGTCTACAAATGCAAAGTGGAGAAAAAGTAGAGAATTCCTTTAGAAGAGTTGTAGAGATTAGGACATCACTACAAGCATTAGGGGAAGATGTATCAGTTTTCTCTCTTGTGCCTATTGTCTTGAGAGCTCTACTCCCATCCTTCTGTGTATCTATCACTTGTCTGAATGTGGCTAAATCAAAAGCCATCTTTTAAGGAGTTAACGAATTTTCTTGAACAAGAAGAAACAATTCATGGTGAGACTTCTAACTCCCAAGACAATCAGGCCCTTGCTTCAAAGAAGAATGAAAAAACAACATGAACGTCAAAGTGGTCCATCAGGTTCCTCAAAATCACACTAAGAAAACACTTCTACAAAGAAAAAGAAATGTCACATTTGTGGAAGAAAGGGACACAATCTACAAGACTGTTGATACAATTCCTATGTCAATAGTGAATCCAATCAAAGAAAGCCACAAAAACCTTCTCAAGGGGGACAAAAAGAAGAATCCTTGTTGGCAGAAAAAGCCTAATAATCAACATGGCAATGTTGCATCAACAAGTGACTCAGATGATGAAGAATTTCTATATGCTACAGAAACTCAAGCTTCCACCTTTGGTAGTTCAATCTGGTATGTTAATTCTGGTGCATCCAAACATATGACAGGTGAACAAGAGTGGTTTTGTGATCTCACTCCATCAAGTTCCTTTAGGCAAGTATCGCTTGGAGATGATACGTCTTATGAAGTTCAAGGAATCAAAGATATTTCCTTGCCCCTCAAAACTCACAAATGTAGACTTACTAAGGTTCTATATGTTCCAAGGCTCACCAAGAACCTTCTCTTAGTAAGTTACTTGAGCACAACTTGAAAGTTGAATTTTGACCATCATAATGGAGAGAAACTTTGTCTCATTAGAGATAATTTTAGAAATGAAGTTGTTTCTCATGCTTCAAGCGTTGAAAAAATGTTTCAACTTGTTGATGTCAGACATGAAGATAAGGCCTTTGCAGTAAAAGCTAATGCATCCACTACTCTTTGGCATCGAAGATTTGGCCACCTCAATTTTGGCTATCTTCTTGCATTGAGTAAGATATTATGAAAGGACTTCCCTCAGATTATAGAAGTTATTTTCTCGCATTCTCTTGCTCGAAAACAACACCAGGATCCTTTTCTTGTTGCAAAAAATAGAGCCTCAAGTCCTTGAGAATTAGTTCATACTAATCTATGCAAACCTATGCCAACAAGTCATAACAATGCTAGGTATTTTCTACTATTTGTGGATGACTATTCTAGAAAAAATGTGGGTCTATTGTTTGGCTCGCAAAGATCAACCTTTTGAGAAATTCAAAGAATTTCAAGCCCTTGCCAAAAGGTCTTCAAGTCTATCTCTCAGAGCCCTATGCCCAAATCAAGGAGGGGAATTCATGAGTAGGGAGTTCTCCCACTATCTACAAGAACATGGGATAAAAAGACAACTAACCACTGCATATATGCCTCAATACAATGATGTTGCTGAGAGGCATAATTGTACTATCATGAAACAGTGTGATGAATGCTAAAGGATGCAAATCTTACTCCTGCATTCTAGACTGAAGCGGTTCACATAGCAGTGTACTTGTTGAATTGAGCACCCACCAAAGTGCTTGAAAACATCACACCTAAAGAAGCTTGGACCAAGAAAAATCCTTCCATGTCACATCTCAGAGTGTTTGAGTGTATAGCTTTCATGCATGATCCCAAGATACAAAGGCATAAGTTGGATAACAAATCTTCGAAATGTATTTTTCTTGGATACAACTCACAATCAAAAGGATATCCGCTAATGAATGCAATGAAAAAAGCATAAAATAGTAGGGATGTTGAATTTGATTGAGAACCAAGATGCACCACCTCTTCCTCACAATCTCCTGCTAGTTCTCAAACACTGAGAATTTTTTAACCTGATGATGAGGAACTTGATGAAGCACAAACTTGGTTTCCATTGGATGAGTTTCCCCCTCTTTCACCACCTCAATCCTCATCTTTTTGTAGACAAAAAGCTTCCTAAGTGGTATCAACCCAAAATGAAGGATGTGAAAGATAATGCACTTGTAGATACATCTATCATTGGGCCCAAAACTTGTAGCAAGACTCGTGAGGAAGAAAATTTGGCCCTTGTGTGTACAGTTATTCAGAATTCAAAACCTAAATCAATACAACAAGCCCTTGAGTCACCACCTTGGAAAGATGCTATGGATGCAAAATATCAAGCACTACTAAGGAACAATACATGGGAACTTGTTGATCTTCCTCTAGGGAAGAAAGCTATTAGACGCAAATGGGTTTTCAGAATCAAATATAAGGTAGATGGTAGCACTGACAAGTACAAGGCCCGACTTGTAGCTAAAGGCTATGCACAAAAAGAAGGTATTGACTATGATGAAACTTTTGCCCCCATAGCAAAAACCAAGACTATTTGCATCATCCATCAAATGGATGTCAAGAATGTCTTTCTTAGTGGAGATCTCAAAGAAGAAGTCTACATGACTCAACTAGAGGGATATATTGCACTTGGCCAGCAGTAGAAAGTGTGCAAACTTGTCAAATATCTCTATGGTCTTAAATAGGCTCCTCGAGCCTAGTGCATCAAGATTGATGAGCATCTCCTTCATCATGGATTCATTAGGAATCCCTATGATCCCAATCGCTATCTCAAAGAGCTAGGGGGGGAGATTGTCATTTTGATTGTATATGTCGATGATCTGGTCATCACAAGGAGTTCTCCACAGATGATTGATGCAACGAAGAATGATCTCAAATGATCATTCCACATGACGGATCTTGGGCACCTACATGACCATCTTGGACTTGAAGCGTGGCAACAAAAGAATCAGATCCATTGTCTCTCATATGATATATGCCAAAAATATTGCTCGAGAAATTTCGAATGGAAGATTGCAGTCCTATGTCAACCCCCATAAAGACAAGATTGCAACTTTCTCACCATGATCCATCACCTTAGGTGAATGCTACTCTTTAGGTCATTGTCAGTTGATTGGGAGTCTCATCTATTTGACGTATACCGAGCCTGATATCAGCTATGTTGTCAGCTATCTTTCTAGTTTTATGTAGGAACTTAAGGTTGTTCACTAGGAAGCAGCAAAGTGCGTTTTCAAATACATCCATGGTATAGTGGCATATGACTTGGAATACAAATTGGCTACAAATTTTTCTTTGTATGGATACATTGATGCGGACTATGCAAGTTTTATGGATAATAGGAAGTCTACTTCGGGCGCTTCATTTTCTTTTTGATTGTGCCACAGGTGGAGCTATCTTTGGGCAATATGGTTGCATAACATTTTGATAGGCATGGGTGTACCTGAGATGGGTCCTACCATTTTATTTTGCGACAGTCAAAGTGTGTTGAAGCTTGTTTGCAATCTTGTTTTTCATGAGCGTACCAAACACATTAACATTCAACATCTCTATATTAGTGAGCATGTTCAGAAATAGAATATCCAGCTCCAATTTTGTTCCACTCTAGATCAACACGCTAATATACTTACCAAATCTCTTACAACTGTGAAGTTTGAAGCCTTTCGAACTTTCTTGCTTTGTTCTCTTGGGCATATGATGTAATAAGGGGAGGATTGTTGGAATACTTAATTATTCCATCATACTGTATTTACCAGCTTATAACTATTTTAGATAGTTATAGTTGGTTGGTTAGGTATGCCTGGCTAGGTGGTTATTTAACCACGTTATTTTGTATATATTGATGTTTTCATTCAATCTAAATTGCTCATTTTCTTCCCGTTTCAATACCTATGTTGTGCACTTCATCAACTTATGCCTATGTGTGGCTTCATCAACTTCTATCCAGGACACTTCACCAACATCTACCTATGCGACTTCAGCAGCAAAGGACTTCATCAACAATTATAATCTTCAGCAACAATTGGAACAACTTCAACAACTTATTGATCGACTTCAGCAGCATCTGTTATCCTTGTAAGCATATGGAATGACTTCACCAACTAGGTGTGTGGAATTAATTCAAAGTCTTTATTAGAGCGATTATCATTGCCTTCAATTATATAATTGATGACAGCACGTACAGATGGAAAATCTAACAGTAAAAGTCGGCAGCTAAAATAATTATTTTTGTGACTATTTGATGTTGATGTGGATGTGACAGTGACAAGTAGAAGCTATTTCTTTTCTTGGATGGTGGCTTTTTCTCTTCTTTCTAGATGATGCATTTGTTTCCTAGCTCAGTAGTGTGTGATTTCTCTTTATGGTTGTGCATTATCCCTTTGGGCATTTATTCATCCTTGCACAACTACTAAGCTTCTCTAGATGGTGGTTGTGCACATTTGTTTGGCCAAACTTCTTCTTGGCTTGCAGCTATTTCTTTGTTGGGCTACCAAATCTTTTTTTGTCATCTTGGCATCAATTTGAAGATTTTTCTGATTTCATTGAGGTGACAGATTATTATGCCTTTCTTGAAACCAAATTATTTGGCTTGTGATGTTCCATTTTCTTTTCTTGGTGACTGCTTCTAATTTTTCTCTTCCTGGTTGGTTGTTTCCTGATCATTTGCGATTCATTCTTGTTGTGCAGGTTGCAGGTGGTCATTTAGGGGCGGCAATGATTATTCCTTCTTGGTTTGGTGAAGGTCATTATTGCAGCTGCAAGGAAATAACAGCTTCAACTATTTTTGTGCTAAGCAGCAAATAATGAGAGAAAACAAAGTGAAATTATTCACTCAAAGAGAAAGTGGGCAATGGGAAAGAGAGAGACCATGTCAAGGACTGATCTAGAGCCCATGGAGGATAGTCTCCTGTGGAGCCATACGAGGGACCTGCAAGCAAATGTATGTGGGAAAATCTGGGAGGAATATAGGGCTAGATCATGTCTATATGTAAGACATGTGCATAACTGCAGTTGTGGGTTGTTTTACTGTTGTAAGCCATACTTGCCAAGGCATGTGAGATTGTTTGTAGGTAGCGAGTTGGGCTTTCTTTATCCTATTGTAGCCTATAAGAGCAGAGATTGTTTTCAAATTAATTATATAGTAATATTTTGGCTTCCGCATGGTGTTTATCATTGCCAGTAAATTTGTAGGTTGCTGGGTAGGGTAGTCCTTCATTGGACCCACTTGCCTAGACTGTACCGTTCAGTGGCACCCATAGCTGAACAGTTTTACATATTCATGTTCCTCTCGAAAAGGTTATGCAACTTTAAAAAATAACAACTCGTTTTGAGACCATACACAAAAGTTATGGCTTCGGAAAAATGGAGGACCAAATGGCCACTTATGTGGTGGTTTTGTAACTCTTAAGTAGCAATTTCAAAATTGTTGAGGTCATTGCAAAACCACTAATCTATTGAAAAGGGGCGGTTTGGTCACGATGATAAGAATGAGAATATGAATTGAATATTTTGAAATTTGATCTTCTAAATTTGACTCTAGAAAATTCCTTAGCATAGGAAGGATCCTCCAGCACTTATTTAAGACATGTATGGGGTTGGAGCGAATCATCAGAGGCATTCCATAGTGAATGCATTTTCAATAGAGGCACTAGAGAGTGAGTATGCCAAGCACAACGTTGGCCATGCCTCTAAAATATGCTTTTGTCATGTCTCCATCTGTTGCCTAAAGTCCTTATTTGTCCATTAGTATAACCAATCTGAGATTTCCTTTTTATGTGGACCACATCAAATTCATAGTTTGTGTCTTGTTTCACTTTCCTCTTAGTCCTAATAGAGTGTCTTGATGTTCAATTTCCAAGATTGCAAGTGTTTTCTAGACAGGTTTTGGAGTTTGGCTTGCACTTCGCATACTTTACAAGGATGTTTCGCTGCACCACAACCTACAATGGAATATGTGTGCAGGATTTTCTCCCCTCTACAACATACAAGCTAGCAATTTGCTTCTCCGCAAGCTCAATACTTCATAGACTTACGGACTTTCCATACATCCTTGCATGCCTTGCTTATTGCTCTGCTACCCCTGTGCTCTGCATCTTTGTGTTTACCCTTGCACATGGACTTCTTCCCTTGTACAGGAGGAAATTTGCTACTTTGGATTTTCTAGGACAAAGAAGAGTCTACAGGGAGTAAATGGTCCTCAACTACCTCAAGGAACGAAGCTCAAGTGACAAGATAAAATGATCAAAGTTTCAAAAACAAAAAGGGTAGATCACAAAGGTTCTCTAAATAGACCGACAAGCTCTTGACCAAGGACAACAACATGGAACAACCGCGACAACACGATGCGCAGGAGTCTCACTGGCGCTATGATGTCCCTTACCTGTCTTGCCCTAAAATTTGCTTGTTGATTAGGTTTAGGGTTTCTTCTCTCCAAAGGAATGTTCTCCTAGATTCAATAATCCTAAATTTGAATCCTATATTCAACATATTAACAACATATTTGTTAGCATTAATATCTAGTACCCCAAATAAGACATAACCACCAAAGTAGATTGCAAAACATAAGAAGAGTCACTTAGCCCATCAAGAGAGAGGAACCCTTAAGGGGCCTATGGTCTACCACCCTCCAGTGCCCAACCCGTATCTTGGGCCTGTGGGGCAGGAAGCTTGGGTGGAACCCTAACCCCTCCATGACCCAATCCTTGCAATAGGCCTGTGGGGCAGACTGCCCAACCCTTGCTTGGGCCTGTGGGGTAGATTGCCCAACCCTTGCTTGGGCCTACGGGGTGGAACTTGGGTGAGGTTTTTAGATGAACCACTTAAAGCATGACTCAGCTCTCCTGGCAGAATTACAATCACAATTCAAACAATTGGTATGCAGTCACCAAATATGCAGTCATTAGTACTTCATTTGTATTTACACATATTATGCAATAAGAGTATTTAATATGATCAAATAGTTCCTTGAGTCCTAATATGAAGGTATATCAGAATACATAACTAAATTAAGCAATATTCATGTCTACATGTTCATTATGTTCTTTCGCAATCCAATACATCCTGCAAGTCCAATATTTGCAAAAAAATCAAATATAAATGTAAATTAATCATCAACAGAACCATATCTATAGAAGATAAACCATTTGGCCTCTGATTAGTCAAGGACTACATAGTCCGCTTAAATACACTGCTGATTTCCAGTCTAGTGAAGTCTATTTCCAGATTCGATCTATCAAGAAGGAATGGTCTCCAAAACATGTCCAAAGCACATATATATATATATATATATATATATATATATTTCAATGAATAAAGACTGGATATTATATTCAATAGAATACAGATCATTTGGAACTTGGATCAAGGGTTTATGCAACATCATTATGTCAGATTGGGGAAATCAAATATTAAAGCTAGTGAGTGATCTCACCTGAAATCGTAATAATGTCTCCTTTATGAAATTTGTCTTGATGCTCACCTGTTAGCCACAATCGATAACTGTAATGATAAATTTTAGATCCTTTCAGGGGCAGTTATTAACTTGGTTCTTGGATTAAAGACGCTGCTTATTACAGGAGTATGTGTCTACCAAAATTCTTCCCCCCCTCTTTGGCTCTTGAACTCTACTCATTTTTATACCTGCGGTGGGCTATGGGGAACATGTCCCTTCAATGTTATTTACCCAAAAGACACACCTGCTTGTTATGTTCTTAACTAATCGCTAGCCTCAAAAAACGTATGTAAGGGATAATTACTATCTATTAATAATCTTAATTTCTTTCTCCAATAGTCTACTTGAACTATTAGTCACTCAGTTATGCATGATGTTTAGAACACGGCCTGATCTTACTCCCGAATGGCGGCTATAAATTTGAATGTATCGTACGAGACAAAACAACTATTAACGGGAGCACTTGCCAATATTTATTACCCACGTCAAACTTCAATAATATTAGCGGCCTATTAGAGCGGCGTGTCTATCACCACCAAAGGGAGAATCACGATTTGATGGACGTGGATAGTTGTTTTTGATGAGAATTTCTCTGCTAACATCGCCTCACCCTTATGTTCCCGTCTACGACATACTGTGAATGCTTTCCTATCTGAAGTCTTTCGTGTGCTTGATACGCTAGTCCATTGGGGTCTCTTTGATCGTATACTCGGGGACAAAGATTCAAATACATATCCAAGCACGGGAAGAATTGGAAATTACCCTCGCTTTACTATCTAAGGTGTGCTTGTGAATTTGATCAGGTGTCCATTATGGTCTAATATTATATAGATAAACGTTTAGTATTTATATTTGGTTATCATTTATAAGTTATCTTTATTTTATTATTTAATCCAGGATGTTGAGTTATCTATAAATTGTCAATATAGGTTATTTATCTCATATTATTATAATGATTATAATAGCTAGTATTTATATTTTGGGAATTGTATAATTATATATTATATTGATAATCTAATAATAATAATGATTATGATATTGTCTTTGACAATCATAATTATAATGATATGATATGTTTAATATTTTAATATATATATTTTGTTATTTTGACGTTACGATTTTGGGGACATGACAGGCACGTTGGCATCTCGTACAGACCAAAAACTGAGAATATCGCAGAAAACAGCAAGGTGACTACTACTGTTCTAACTTACTAGGAACTCTTGAAATGTGAGAAAAAAATAGAGTATAACAGAAATAAAATAAACTAAACTAAGTGAAATGTAAATTAAATGAAATACAGAGGATAAAAATAAAGGAAGAGAAAGAAAGCACTTACAACCAATCAAACAATGAAGCCTCCAGTAAATAAATGCCTCCAACATGTAATGTCCTTGTTTTCGTAAGCATCAAAGTTTGAAGGATTAGCCTATCAGTTGACCCTCGTAAGCTAGTGTGTTGGATTAGAGGGTCCAGTTTGGGCGTTATGGAGCTCTTCAAGTGGCAGTTGTAAGTGTTTATCTCTCCATACCCTTCATATGTTCTGAGGCATTGATATTCAGAGGTCTCTGGTTCGGTTTTGAGGGACTTACTACTTATAGTAAGTCAGTGGATGTTACAGAGGGACCCTTGCTATTTTTAGTAAGGCAATTGGATGCACCGAGGATACAATGGTTAACCCCCAGGTTCAGACGGAATTGAGAAATAATGATTATTTGTAGAGTTATGTTATTTAATTATTAATAAAGGGACTAATTTATTAATAATTAATTATAAAGTTTTAAATTCACTTTATGTCCAATGGGGCCATGACCCTCAAAAAGGTCACTTAAAGTACATTAAATATTATTATTTTTGAGCGCCCATTTATTAAAGCATTTATTAAAGTAAAAGGAAATTATTAAATATCATTTTAAATGATTCAAAAGAGGCTTCTAGAAGGGGATCGATCTATTTGGAGAAGTATATAAAGGCCATTGAAAGTGAATGAAGGATCATTCAATCATTTTATACTTGTGCGTTTGGAGAGATTTTCTCCTGGAGAAGGAAACCTGGGGTTTCTACATATTTCGGCATTAGAGAGCATAGCTTCTTCATTGTATCAACATTCTGAGGTTGTGAGATATCAGCTAGAGATTGCTTAACTATTGGCTTCATCCAGAGGTTAAGTTTGAGCTTAATGGTGAAAGATTATCCAAGTTTTTGAGCAGCTAGAAGGGTTTGAAGAGCAGATTGAAAGAGTCATCATTTGAAGACCATGTTATTGCTGCTAAAACAATCTTCAACACTGAAATATCCCAGCCAATTTTTTCATTTTGTTACACTGCTAAATTCACCCATTAGCATTAGTGTAAATATAAATCAGCTGAATGTAACCCTCTCCTCTGATCAACCCAGATCCCAATGCGGGCAAGGTTGAGAGCATACACGAAAGGGGGTCATTAGTAAACTGAAACTTGCTGAAGTAATGAAAAGAAAGTACAATCACTCAACCACTTATTCAGCAGGAGGACTGAAGTGAAAGAACAATGCTGAAAGTAAAATGCAACTGGACCACTTTTCAGCGGGAGTAGATTGACGGCTCAGCCGATCAGCAAGATGACATAATGCAATTACACAAGTAACAGACGGCAAGCCAGCCTCTTCCACTTTTCAGCGGGTGATACAGTAAAGAGAAACTAGCTAAGACTGAACATGCCAGTCTCATCCACAGTCGTGGGAATTACAAGAGTTATATCAAAATAAGAGAACTGCTGACAGTACTACTGTTCAGCTTACAATAATATAGAATTGCCTGTCAATAGGATCCAGTGTATGAAGCTGCAAAAAAATAGAAGACTTCCCTATCATTTTCTTGACTTCCCAAACCCAAATCACAACTCACAGACCTCATTTTAATAATCTGATTTAATGACAGATCTGGACTGAAAATGCAAATCAGCAACACAGAAAATCACTAAATTAATGACAACTCCCTCAAAACTCACTCAAACTTCATGGAATAAAATGCATTATGTTCTAAGACTGATGGCGCCCAAGATGGAAGCACAAAACCAGATCAAAGACTCCACATTTATTTGGCACGCAAAACCAAGCATATCAAGAAAGGTACGGCCCTAGAGAAGGGACGAATTTGCATTATAAAAATAAATACCAAATAATAAAATCTGAAATTTGGAGAAAAGGGTCGCTCCAATCTGCAATTAATATTCAATCAATACCCACAACCAAATTAAAATCACTCACAAACTTCTAAGCCAAAACTCAGTTCAGCCACAGTCAAAACAACAACTGTGAAATGGACTGAAAATACAAAACTCTAACTCAAAATGCAAAATAACTCAATAAGAAACGAACTCTTAACTAGTTGCTATATTTCAAGCAAGAAGCCAAGCCAGCTAGGAGGTATGCATCCCTCGAAGCAATACTAAACCATTCCAACAGCATAACTTTGCATAAAATTCAAGATGCCGAATGAAGATCCCAAAGCCTTCTTTTATAACTTTTGCCAAGCGCCTCTAGAACCTTCCAAAACGTGCGCTCCACTCAAGAGTTGCCCTAATTCCTTGTTTGACCATTGACTCTCAAAATGGCGTCCCTTTTTCCAATGTAAATTCCTCGCTTTTAACTTATTACCAACTTTCTTCATATTGGCGTACCTTTTCATCGAGTTAACATTAATAAACAAGATACATATTTCACTTAAATCTTTTGATGAGGCGCCTACCCATAAAAATCCCCTTTTTAAAAATATCTCAGTTAAGATAATATTTTCATCAAATATTGAGCTTGCCAAAATAATCACCTCAAAAGCTGGAGACCGAATGAATATACTGCCCTGCTCGATATAGCCACTAAATCGAACTTCAGAAACCTTGCTAAAAATAGCACTGCCAAAAATAACACTTACTAAAAATAGCATACTGCTAAAAATAGTAAGTTGTTCCAACTCATTTTAACCACAATCTGAGCAGCCGTCGTACTTACTAAAAATAGTAAGTCCAGAAAAGCCCTCTGATTCAGCTGCATGTCATGCTGTCGCGAAGCTCTCCGAAAATCCAGAAGGAATCTAGAATCTGAACTACAAGACTCCAACATGTAGCCATCGTAACTTACTAAAAATAGTAAGTCCGGAAAAGTTCTCTGATTCAGTTGCATGTTACGCTGTCGCGAAGCTCTTTGAAAACCTAGAAGGAATCCAGAATCTGAACTATGAAACTCCAACATACAACCATCGTAACTTACTAAAACTAGTAAATCCGGGAAAGTTCTCTGATCCAGTTGCATGTCATACCACCGTGAAGCTCTCTGAAAACCCAGAAGGAATCCCGCGACCAAACTACAAAACTCCAACATGCAATCCCTTGAATCCCCAAGCAAAACCTCCAAGCAGCTGGGAACCCTAATTCTGCCTCTAACTAGCCTACGAGCATCAGGGAATAGGCTAACAGTCACTGGAAAGTGTAGTGCTAAAAATGGGGACATTACAGTCCGCCCTTCCCAAAATTGCTTGTCCTCAAGCAATACCATCACAACCTCAAAAAATTTGAAGCTCATCTGTAGCACCCTGAGTACGCTCCCTGGGTCCCACGTTTGTCTCAAGGGGAAACCACCATGTTGATGTTGCACCACTCTGGCCATGTCAGTGAAAACATCATGCCAAAACTGCACTAACCTCCCTTGTGACTCCCAAATGTTACTATCCATGAACAACCTAGAAGGACTGAAGTCAACACCTTGCAGTCTCACATGCCCCAAAGCCTCTGAGTCATCAATAACAACCATACCATTTTCTATCACATTCCTGGGCAACGGGAAAGATAGTCTGCTCAACTCAATACTGTACCCCTCAGCATACCTCCGCAAGGTAACTAACAAAGCCACCACTGCAAATGTGACCTCTTCAAATTCTCTTGCAAAGGGGAAAGCAATCCTTTGCAATGGCTCATCAGAGTCAAACTCATGACTCCCCATGAATCTACGATGCCTCAAATGAATTATCATGATACAACCTTGAAGACTGTAGAAATTTCTCACAATTCTAACTCCAAGAGTCTCATAATGTAGAATCAAAGCATGTAAAAGTTCGTTGTCCTGATGCAAAATTGGGAAGGAACTAACAAATTTTGTTTCACAAACCTCCAAAGTGGCTAGAAAACATACAGGAGCAATCACCAACTGAAAACTACCACTTCTTAGACAAGAAGTGATGAACCAACTCTCTCGGATATGAGTAACTCCCCATGAAAGGTGGCTGGTCTGCCTCCAACCAGCAAGCTCATGCCTAAAAAACTGCCTTTGTCTTAGCCAAGGATCACTCTCCAGAGAAACCAACCGTTCATATTTCCATCCCATACTCAAAATTTCTCTCCAATCCATTTGTTGAAGAACAAATGGGACCTTCAAGTGGCTGGTAAGGAAGGGGACAACACCACAGAATCTGATAATGTGATCCTTATCCCTCCAAAATGTCTTTTTCCCAAAAGTAATAAGCCCCATCAACCCATGTTGAGAATCCCAAGCATGGATACCCAACTGAAAATGACTTCCAATACATTGGAAAGAAAACTCAACACAACCCCAAGTGCTAGTCAAAACCAAGTGCATCCTCATAAAATCGGTATCTCCTTTAGTAAACCTTTGAAGCCTATCCATGAAAGCTTCAACAACAATGGAGCATGGAACAATAGACGTATTCAAACCCAACTCCCAAGATAGATTTGAATGAGCTGAAGCATCTCTCAAACCACGGGATGGGCTGTCAGATATGCAATCAACATGTTTTCGTCCTTCTTTCTCCCATTCTTCATAAGTCACTAGTTTGAGACCTTCACATGTTTTATCTTCAATCACAAAGAGAGGATTATCATAAGTTTCCGTTGCATCCATTTCAAAAAGAGGGTTGTCAAAAACTTGGAAGTCATTCCATTCATCTTGCTGCTCCAAATCTGCACATACAACTTCGGATTTTCTTGGGAAACCTTCAAGGTCAAACTCCTCTCGAAGACTATCAAGCTCCCCAATTACCTGCTTGATTTCTTCAACTCGTTGCTCATTCTCTTGCTCTCTGAAAAGTTTGAAACCAGCTAGCTGCCTCTTTACCTCCATTAATGCCACTTGGGTATCTTCCAACATAGCATTTGTTGATTCGAGCTCAAGAGTAAGCTCATCAACCCTTCTCTCTTTTCCTTGGAAAGCACAAATGGTTTTCTTTGCAATTTTGAAGGCATAATCTCGAATCTTCAATCAAGTGTATGTATGCTGATTTCAATGTCTCCATGGAATCTCTGATAAGTTGCAAATTGGGAAGAGTAATTCCATCTTTAACTCCTCTTCGTCTTTCTTCAAGCTGAACCTTCCAGTAGAGATCTCCAACCAAATTGTGTGTGTAATCAAATAGGGATAGAGGTTGCACTTCTTTTTCAAAATTTACCTTGCAGTGATCTTCAAGCTCATGAACATGCAAGGATGGCGAACTGCTGATAGGCTGCAACCGAAAATCAGAACCTTGTTTCTCGTCTTTGCTGCCCTCATCGCTGCACCAAGACTTCTTTTCTTCACCTCCCACTAACTGAAATTGCTCGATGTCATAAAGAGGATCAGGTTCTTCTAATTCTTCAAGTCTTTGCTTACAACCAACTTCAAGAATAGGTAAATCAGATTTGTGTTTAAGAACACCTTTAAAATCTTCATCATCAAGGGCCATATGGTCTTCAAACTTTGCTTCCACCTCAATGTCACTTTGGTCAAACTTAAAGGCATCCCCAAACTCAAGCATATTGTCACCATTGTTTGCTATTATAGAGTTCTTATCATGTTCCCTTTCATCATTCGGATCAAAGGGAAATTCATCCCATACAGGTTCCTTGTCAATACTAGGTGCCTTTGCACCTGGATCCCAAGTGGTAAGAGGTTGATCGTTTTGATGAAAAGAAAAGTGCTCTTCGTGCTTCTCTTGGAGTGCTGACTCTTTGAATAGGTCACCACCCAACTCACTTAAACTGATATCTTCATAAATACCTCCCTCCAAAGGCTTAGTTTGATGATCCAACCCAAGTCCACCCATGTCACCAACATTATAATGAAGTAAAGAATCTTCAATGCTAGCTGTTTTGAAAACTTCATCATTTGCGTCTTCAATGAACCTATCATGAGTAGGTGTATTACTGATTTCATCATTAGCAGCCCCATGTTGTAGAAACCCCTATTCTCACTGTTTCTGAAACTGTTTATTTTTGCTTGTTTTTGAGTGTTTTGAGTTTTTTTGCATACAGAGATAAAATGCGATTTTTGAAAGAAATGATATAATATTCTCAGATAAATACAATAAGGGAAAAACTAACATAAATAGACTCAGGAAATGATTGCTATTGATTGTATTATTCTTCCTCAGCAATTACAATATTAAAACCCTAACATGCAGACCAAATCACAAAGCTAATTTGTGTTATTCAAAAACCTGGTTTGCTGATTGCAGCCGCCTGGAATGGTGATGAAATGGCACGGCTACCAATAAAAAGTAACTTCTCCCTCCGTCAGATGCTAGCAAAAGACTCCAGTGATATTTGTGCCCCAAATGGTGAAGTCATAACACAAAAGGGTGAGGCGTTTTGTCCCAAAGGAAAAGTACGGCCTGTACTTGGAGGTACGGCCCTAGCAGCAGCAACAAAGTACGGCCCCCAACAGCAATAAAGAAATCCGTACACCTTTAGATGAATACGCCAGATGTGAATAATATAGGTGCCCCTGAATATCTTTTGTCTGTTGCTTTCTGGATTCAAACTCTGAAGCTATGATCTCTGTATAAGCTCTGTAATAACTTCTGGATGAAGCTATTTCTTTGACAGGCAATAAATCAGCTGCTATTTCACAGCCTCTGAACTGCAACATTGAAGATGGCTCGTTCTCCAATGCAAAACAAATAACTAAAACCCTTGGCTCCGTTCTCTGAAGGAATAGATGATCAAATTTGATTTTCATACCTAATAATCTCTTTCACAATGGAAAACCCTTATATCCTCAAGAAGGTCGACTTTTCTCACAAAGGCATCATTTAAATAAAAGTTGAATTCATCTTTTAATATTTCCATAGTTTGCACACACTTTTAATTATAAAATATAATTGAAAAGTGGCCCCTTCTTCATGTTGGTCGACCCCTTCCTTTAAGTCACTTAAGTTATAATATAACTTTTAATTAATTAATATTTATTTTAGCAAACAAATATTAATATCTCTCTCAAAACAAGTCCAAAAGACGAACCGTCTGAAGCCAGATGATAAGTGACTGAATCCGCACATGACCACAACATACTGCTAAAAATAGCAGGGGTGCTCTGCTGAGTGTCTCCACTTACTAAAAATAGTAAGTCAAGCAAATGGTGTCCGAACAACCTCGAACGAAAGCCAATTGAAAGATTCTGCCAACAGAAGCCAAGCCAAGCCTCAACCAGACCCTCTATCCACCCTATCAGCCTACGAGGGTCACATAATAGGCTAATCTCAAGCACTGAGAGATGTCAATTGGAAGGGGACAATACACATGCATACCAAAAAAGTCTTCTTGGTTACTTGTCATAAATTTGCCTTGTGAAAACTCTTGGAAAGTCTGGACAGCAACAAGGGGAGAGTTATCCATCACCAAATCTTCAACAAGAGGAGGTATAAACACCTCGGAATCACCACCAACAACATCACTATGGTAATGATCATAAGCTAGTTCAAAGACACCACTAGTATTTCCTTCATTTTGCTCTTCTTCAGCAAACTCATTCCACACAATGGTTCTTCCATCATCTTCTATGAAGTCATTAGTCTCAAGACCTTGATTGGATGAATCCAAATTAACATTCAAGATCTCTCAAAAGTGTGGACAATTCTTGTATCAACTCGGATATAGACTTCTCTGTAGTCATCTCCCTCTGTATGTAGTATTTGATATCTTTGTCACTCATCTAAAAAACTGAATCATTGAATTTTCACAGGATAACAGGATCTTAGCTCTGATACCATTGAAATATCCCAGCCAATTTTTTCATTTTGTTACACTGCTAAATTCACCCATTAGCATTAGTGTAAATATAAATCAGCTGAATGTAACCCTCTCTTCTAATCAACCCAGATCCCAATGCGGGCAAGGTTGAGAGCATACACGAAAGGGGGTCATTAGTAAACTGAAACTTGCTGAAGTAATGAAAAGAAAGTACAATCACTCAACCACTTATTCAGCGGGAGGACTGAAGTGAAAGAACAATGCTGAAAGTAAAATGCAACTGGACCACTTTTCAGCGGGAGTAGATTGATGGCTTAGCCGATCAGCAAGATGAAATAATACAATTACATAAGTAACAAGCGGCAAGCCAGCCTCTTCCACTTTTCAGCGGGTGATACAGTAAAGAGAAACTAGCTAAGACTGAACATGCCAGTCTCATCCACAGTCGTGGGAATTACAAGAGTTATATCAAAATAAGAGAACTGCTGACAGTACTACTGTTCAGCTTACAATAATATAGAATTGCCTGTCAATAGGATCCAGTGTATGAAGCTGCAAAAAAATAGAAGACTTCCCTATCATTTTCTTGACTTCCCAAACCCAAATCACAACTCACAGACCTCATTTTAATAATCTGATTTAATGACAGATCTGGACTGAAAATGCAAATCAGCAACACAGAAAATCACTAAATTAATGACAACTCCCTCAAAACTCACTCAAACTTCATGGAATAAAATGCATTATGTTCTAAGACTGATGGCGCCCAAGATGGAAGCACAAAACCAGATCAAAGACTCCACATTTATTTGGCACGCAAAACCAAGCATATCAAGAAAGGTACGGCCCTAGAGAAGGGACGAATTTGCATTATAAAAATAAATACCAAATAATAAAATCTGAAATTTGGAGAAAAGGGTCGCTCCAATCTGCAATTAATATTCAATCAATACCCACAACCAAATTAAAATCACTCACAAACTTCTAAGCCAAAACTCAGTTCAGCCACAGTCAAAACAACAACTATGAAATGGACTGAAAATACAAAACTCTAACTCAGAATGCAAAATAACTCAATAAGAAACGAACTCTTAACTAGGTGCTATATTTCAAGCAAGAAGCCAAGCCAGCTAGGAGGTATGCATCCCTCGAAGCAATACTAAACCATTCCGGCAGCATAACTTTGCATAAAATTCAAGATGCCGAATGAAGATCCCAAAGCCTTCTTTTATAACTTTTGCCAAGCGCCTCTAGAACCTTCCAAAACGTGCGCTCCACTCAAGAGTTGCCCTAATTCCTTGTTTGACCATTGACTCTCAAAATGGCGTCCCTTTTCCAATGTAAATTCCTCACTTTTAACTTATTACCAACTTTCCTCATAGTGGTGTACCTTTTCATCAAGTTAACAGTAATAAACAAAATACATATTTCACTTAAATCTTTTGATGAGGCGTCTACCCATAAAAATCCCCTTTTTAAAAATATCTCAGTTAAGATAATATTTTCATCAAATATTGAGCTTGCCAAAATAATCACCTCAAAAGCTGGAGACCGGATGAATATACTGCCCTGCCCGATATAGCCACTAAATCGAACTTCAGAGACCTTGCCAAAAATAACACTTACTAAAAATAGCATACTGCTAAAAATAGTAAGTTGTTCCAAACTCATTTTAACCACAATCTAAGCAGCTGTTGTACTTACTAAAAATAGTAAGTCCAGAAAAGTCCTCTGATTCAGTTGCATGTCATGCTGTCGCGAAGCTCTCCGAAAACCCAGAAGGAATTCAGAATCCGAACTATAAGACTCCAACATGCAGCCATCGTAACTTACTAAAAATAGTAAGTCCAAAAAAGTTCTCTGATTTAGTTGCATGTTACGCTGTCGCGAAGCTCTCTGAAAACCCAGAAGGAATCCAGAATCTGAACTATGAAACTCCAACATGCAGCCATCGTAACTTACTAAAAATAGTAAGTCCGGTAAAGTTCTCTGATCCAGTTGCATGTCATACCACCACGAAGCTCTCTAAAAACCCAGAAGGAATCCCGCGACCAAACTACAAAACTCAAACATGCAATCCCTTGAATCCCCAAGGAAAACCTCCAAGCAGCTAGGAACCCTAATTCTGCCTCTGACTAGCCTACAAGCATCAAAGAATAGGCTAACACTCACTGGAAAGTGTAGTGCTAAAAATGGGGACATTACAAACACAGCCACATGGAAGTTAAGGAAGTTGATCATCATACTCAGGCCGTACTATTGTCCTGGCTGGGCATGTAAAGTCTAGGGTAGAAACGCCTTTCTTTTGGCATCTTCACTTCATTACTAAGGGACGGCTAGACTTTATTAAGGCTTCTTTGTGGTTTTCAATGTTCATGGTGGATACAACATTCCTTGCAGCAGTTCGAATATTACAAGGGTTTGCAATCTGCTGTCAAGATTTCCAAGTTCATTCTCATACTAGTTTGCATATAGTTAACTCAGTTAAATCGATGCTGAGGCAGCCTTGTAATTGTTTCATTGAATAGTCTTGCATTGTAATCAATCTTGCCTTGGTATGCTGAGTCTTGGCAATCCAATTGTAATCAGGTTTACTGAGTTTAGTATGCAAGACAACTGTTTGTCTTAGTGCATTATTGTTGCAACATCATATGCGTATTAGTTTCCGTCATAATAAGTTGCATGCCAACCATTTGTGATAATGGCTATACAGTTCCCGTCAATATAATTAGTCTGAAGGCTGCAATAAAGGAGTTTGGAGTTGCATTGAATTGTTTGCAAAAATACCTTCTTGATGTAGGTGTTTATTTACTTTGGTAGGTTGCTTGCCAAGTGTTTGCATTAATGCCCCTTGGCTGTAGTTGCACATCAGCTATAGAATTGCATTATATATATCTTACATTACATCTTCATTTCATTTCAATCGTTTGCATATGTCCTTTTGAGCCTATTGAATACATATTATCATAATCTTCTTTGAAAATACCAAAAGAATCATCAATCAGCAAGTTCAGAATTCGCAAGACAAGTGTTTGACGAAATTCCTAAGAGCCCGAAATTGAAAACTCAAGTCAAATTTAGTAAGGGTTCTTACACAACACTTGCACACATAAGACTAAGAGAGAATGTTGGGGCTGTTTAGAGGCTTGCTTCAGTCAAACCCTTGTTTTGATGTTTCCACCTCCACGTACAACTAGATAGACATATAGATACAAATATGAATAGACAAGATAGTAAATCGCATAGACAATGGATGTGAGAAATCCCAAGATACTCAAACACATAAAACAAGAAATAGATATTACCTGCAAGGCTTGAGGAAGCCAAAAAGAGAGAAAGAAAGAGATAGCTACGAGAGCCAAGAGAGATGTAGAGAACGTGTGAGAACTTTGAAAAAGTTGTAGCAGGCAAGAGAGTTGTGCAAGCTAGAGAAAAAGAGAGAGAAGAGAGAATTTCTAAGAGAGAAAAACCGAGAGAGCAAAAGAGAAAGACTAAGGGAGAGCAAATGAAGTGAAAGAGATACATTTTAAAGAGAGAATAGGAGGGAAAAGAAGGTTCTCGAGCCGTTACAAGGCATCCCAAGCCGTTTCCACGGACAAAGGTAAGTGACAAGTGGCAACGCGCTCAAGTCGTTTGAATGTTGAAATGTTGCGGGACGCTAGCATGACACGCTAGTGTCTAGATGAATCATGCTCAAAAACAATGGGAACGAGGAAAACACAAGGTTTAACGCAAAGTTGACACAAGATAGTTGCCGAAAAAGGGGTCCTAAGCATCCAAAGAGGAAAATGGTTGATGCAAGGATTGAAAAAAGCCCACACAAATATTAGGGTAATAGACAATAAAGTGGATGCAAAAGTGTAGGTGAAATTGCAATGGGGGGTGACATTTTACGACACAACATCCCCCAACATGCAACTTGCATATTGCAAGTTGCACCCTGCATCTCACTTTGTTTGTAGAACCTCAAAGTCTCCACACAATCTGGCAATCCTTGCAAATGGCTCACGTGTTTCCACCTTCCACTTCCTTGCCATTCTTCCCACATAGACTTCCTCACCTTTATGCAAGCTGCTCACTTTCCTTTGTAGCCTGCATGTCCGCAATATACTCATTTGGTGGACCTTGACTCTCATTTTACAAACTTGCAAATCAGACTTGTGCCAGCACATCAAGACTCCACCGTTCAAACAAAAGTAAACATCTAGCCCCCTTTACACAATGGCACAATAATGCCCTCATATGGATGCAATTTAGCCCGGGAAACGTCCTAAATGCATGCAAGCACTAGTGGACCCTTCAAGGCATGGATTCATGTACAAACCCTAGTGGTTGTCGATGCACAAACATGGTCAAGCTGCAAACATGATGCAACAAGTATGAAATATTCCGAGCCAATTTTTTCGTTTTTCAAATTACAAATTAGAAACAAATGCACCCGTTAAGGTTAGCAGCTAAACCCAAAACGTGCTGAAGCAACTCTAACCAGAATGTACACCAGGATCCCGATGTGGGCAAGGTGTGAGCATTGGTCAGAGGATCTAAATCAAATTGCTTATGCAGGAACTCTAACCAAGAATGGCGCCGATGATGGCGAGCATATGGTCAGAGGATCTTCTACACTAAGTGCTGAAAGGAACTCGACACCAAGTATGTGCTACCCAATCCAGTATGGAGTGAGGGGCGACCATATGGCGGAGTGTTACAGAGTACAATGCTTGAAAGAAATACTGAAAAGCTGAAAGTACTCAACACCCAGAATGTGCTTGCTAACCCAGAGTGGGAAAGTAGCTACCATAGGGCGGAGATGTATCTATTACAAAACAACTTCATAATGAAAGAGAGCATTACAAATCAGATTTGAAAATGACTGCCAGTACTACTGTCAGTTTACAAAATGAGGATCATCCGCCTGCCAATAGCTTAGGAATTCGAAAGATTAACAATACATCATAAAGAACTCTCCTTAGCTTGGATAGAGTGCCAAAACAATACAACTCTTCAATGATCAAGATTCTAATTCTGGTTTATCACAAATCTGCACTTTAAATTGAAAAACCAGCAACCTATGAATTTACTCATATGCTCATAACTCTCTCATTTCTCACCCAAATGATCTCAAATCTGATGCAATAGACCCTCAAAATGATGGCGCCTAACTTAGTAATAAGAAATGGCATCTAAAAATGGTTATTAATTACTGACACGAATCCTAATGCACTCCAGAAAGTACGGCTTTCAAGGAATGACGGATTTGCATTATAAAATCATGAGCTTCGTATTAAAATCTGCAAATATTCATGAAAGGGCACCCTTACCAATAACATGCAATGACACAATACCCAGAATGAGATTATTTTTGTTTTCTGATTTACGAGTGAAACTACAGATTCAGCCTTGTTACCAGCAACTCCAGAAAATGACATAAAATGCAAGAAACTGAACTTCTAATGGCAAAACAACACTACAATGCAAACCTCACTACAACTCACTCAAAATAAGCAATCCTCTCCACTAGGTGCTATCTCTCAAGCACGAAGTCGAGCCAAGGCTAGGAGGCATTCATTCCTCGAAGCAATCCAGCAACCATTTTGGCAGCACAACAATAGCATAGACAAAAGATGATCAAATGAGAACCCAAGGCTGTCTTTTATAAGCTTCGGTGGACCTTCCTGGAAACCCTAACTTCTTTTCCAAAGTCAAAACCCTAATCCCTAGAAGTGGCGTCCTTTTCCAAGCATCTTTAATTTTGACTTCATTAAATTTCTCACTTAAATAAATGCATCCTCCTTAAGGCTTAGTTTTGACTTGATAAATTCAATATAATTTTAATATAACCTCAATGATGGCGCCACCCTTCAAGTCCACCTTTTAAAATAACATTAAGTTATTTGATTAGGCCAAGGTGATAAAATAACATTTAAATTATAATGTTATTTTTAAGTGAAATGAGTTCCAACTCTCCAAAACTGCATTCTGAAGCCCAAAACTGAATACGCCACTTGAGACAACTGAAGGGGAAAGTCAACTACCTGAGACCAACCTGTATACTGCCAAAAATAGAATTTACTAAAAATAGTAAATTCCAGAAAATGCTCTGAATGCCGAAGTGATCATACCACTACGAAGCTCTCTGAAAACCCAGAAAGAATCCGCTGTCAGATCCACCAACTCCGAGCAAGGACATCCCCAGAAATAGGAAACCCTAATTTTACCTTCCGACTAGCCTTCGAGTTTCCTGAAAAAAGGCCAACGGTCACTGGAAATATCAGGTTTGAGAAGGGGTCATTACAAAGTATGGGCAACTTGCAAATTTGCAAACCTCACCTTTGACTCTTCCATTGTTGTGAATGCTTCCATGAGATTTAGATCTATTTTCAAGAATACCATGCATTGCTCTAGTTGTATTTGCTAACTTAATTGTGCGCTTGATTAGTTGATTAGCATAGAAATTGTGAAACCTTTGTAAAGCTTTCACAAGATATCTTTTCATCACAATGTAGATAATGTGTTAGTTTTCTCATGGATTATTAATATATGTTTAACCTTTGATGCTATGATATCATGGTGTTGTGTTTGGCATGTGTAAATCCCAGCTTATGTATATGAATGCAAAACTTAGTCCTTGCTATCTTCATTCTCATTATGTTGTAGCTCGTTTGGACTGCATATGTATTTGTTCTCATGGTCTTGAGATTCAACTCTAGCACCCTACTTTGATCAAGGCACCAATCTGCAAAACTTCAACCATAAACAAAACATGAGATTTCTTACATCAGATTTAGAAATAGTTGTCCCCACAACATTGCAAGTATATCACACACCATAAAGGCATATCGTAAGGAAGTTTGAAATAGAAAAGTCTTTACATGATTTTGCAATGTTATTTGTCTTGCAAGTGTGCATGATGTAAGTCATTTACGTCCAAACATTTCAAGAGGAAATAGTTTGGATGTCCTTGCATGCACAACTTGCATTTTTCCTTAAAGGAGGTTGTTAAACAAAGTAGCATTGAGGCTTAGTGACAAGTATAGGAGTCTCATGGTGCATCATGGCATAGTTTGCTTCCAAGAGGTAATTGGTTATTGCTATCCCTCTTCATCCAGTTTGCATTCAACCTCATGGAGCACCCCCCTTGGCCTAGCAGAGCCTAAAGTAGAAAAGATTTGTCCCCTCTTGTGGTTTGGTCCACTATTACCAATATCCGATCATAGGTCTAACCCATCATCCTATCCTAACTTTCCCCAGCCTTAGGTTTTGGTGTTGTGTAATATTCCCCTTTTGGCAGTAATCCTGTCAGTGGCTCATCGGCCTATTCCGGAATCCTGTAGGCTCGTTGAGGTGTTTCAAAGGGTTCCAGTTTGGAGGTTTTGTGATCTTTCCTCATTATTTACTATTTATAGTAAATACTATTTTTGGCAGTTAGCAGTTGTCAACCTTCAGTTCATCACATCATTAGTAGCAGTATTCAGAACTCAGCCTTGGCCTTTTGGAAATATCATTTTTAATGGATTTCTTCATTAATTGAGCAAGTTTTAATTCACAGTTACCCCTTGGCCTAAGGAATTAACTTCAAGTTGTTTTAAAAGGGGGGCTTTAAGGGTGGCGCCACATGAAGAATTCAAAAGGTTTTTTATTTATTTAATTCTTCATTGTCTCAAGTGGGGCGTATTTTTGTGAAGGATTATATTTCTTTTTGGAAATTGAAAAGGTGGTGGCTTTTGGCATACCTTCTTGGAGGATTTGAACAGTCTCCTCTCTTCCTTTAAAATTGAGGCTTGGCTCCAGCATTTGGTATCCATTATTTTGCTAAACTTATGTTGTCGAAATGATTTATCATTTTATGCTTCGAGGAATGCTGACCTCCTAGTTCCTTCTTCAATTTCGTGTTTGCAAGATAACGCCTAATTGAATTATTGTTGCTTCTCATCCAGACTAGCAGATTGAGTTTCAAGGTGAAATTTTGATGTATTTTCCAGTTTTACAGTTGTTGTTTGCATACAGCTGATTGTTGTTTTTGTTCATGGTTGAATGTACGAATTTTATATTGTTTTGGGCATTTGATATTATTAATCCTAAGGTCTAGGCGACCAACTCCTTCAAGTGGCAGATTTTAATTTGAAGTGATTATTTTTATAATAAGAAATCGCCCCTCTCAAGGGTCGTACCTTTCAGCATGCATTGGGAAGTGTGCCATTAAATATTGCAGGTGTTTCGGAGTTGTTTCTGTGTCTCAATAGGGGCGCCTATCTCCCAATTAACCTTTGCCTTCGATTTCACGCCATTCGGAGGTATTTTGATCAAGTTGTGAGCATTTTACATATTTCTGTACTTGTTGATTACCATTTCCAAAATTGCAGTTTTGAGATTTAAGCAATTCATTTGTTGTTTCCATATTCTATCTTTTTTCTTATCATTCTCTAACTTGGAAACATTGTATAAAGTGGTGCTTAGAAATATGGTGATGAAAAATGTAATTTGCAGCTTTTTACCTTGTACAAACTGTTAACAGTAGTACTATTTCAGTTTTAGCTTTGCTGCATTAATTAGTTAACTTCACATTAAGCACCCCTGGATGGTATACCGCCAGTGTGGATAATTCTGTTTTGTAATATCTTTCATGCCCACTTCAAGTGGTGAATCCTCACTCTTCAATGGATGCCTGCCGCAGCAGAAGAAGTAATCATTTGTAATCTTTTCCCCCCACTGTTTGGTGGTAGCGTGGAAAGCTCTTGGCTGGTTATCTGCCTTGTTCTTTTGAATTCAGCAGTAGTACTCCACCATATGTTAGCACCTCGTCTGTCAAAGGATCTTGAGTGCACATCCTTGGTGTCGAGTTTAATATTTCTTTTTCAAATATAATCTTGTACTTATTGTTTCAGTAGATCATTGGGATCCTCTGACCATATGCTCGCCCCTCCTCCTTAAGTGGTTTTAGGGCGCATTCTTGGTTAGAGTTCTTTCATGTACGTTTTTGTTATGCTAACCTTAACGGGTGATTGATTCTATTGTAAATGTTTGGTTTAAAAATCAAAAAAATTGAGAGATAATATTTCAGTGGTATCAGAGCAAAAGTTCCTACCATCCTGTGTCTACTAGTCTTTCAGTTGACAGATGAGTGACAGAGCAACCAGATACTTCATCAAAAATCAGGCTAGATCTCAGTTACAGTTTCCGCCAGTGCCAGAAGCAGATACCTTGTCAGAAGCCTTGAGGGAAACGGGTAAAACAGTTGAGAGAATGTCGGACGAGTCCCGACTTTCGATGGAAGAAAAAGATGCATGAGCATAAAAGAAGTTCGATAACATGTTAGAGATGATGGCACGTTTGCTGGATAAATTGGATCAGCAAACTACTCAAAATAATATTCAGCCCCAACCAAATCAAGCTGGTGAAAACAGCAGTAATAGTGGTGTTAATGGAACTTATGTTTCCGGTGGTCATAATGCTTCAGCAGTTAATGGAAGGGATAGAACTATTGGACAGCATGTTACAAACACAAGAGGATCTTCATCTAGACCTCTCCTCCCTACATTCACTCTGAGAGAAGAACAACGACCTTAAATTGGAGTACCTTTTGCGGATGATGTTAGGCAAGCATATATGGAGTACATCTCTTTACCCCCTGATATGAGAGATGCATGGACCTTTGATCAATTCATGAATCAAAGAAGTAGAAGGCATGGTGGAAGGAATGAACAACATCCTCCCATGAACCATAAGAATGATTTTCAACAAGCATTGGGTAAGATTACTTTGGACCACTTTGATGGAAGTAATAAGTGTGCAGCTAGAGCATGTGTGCAGAAATTGGATAACTATCTCTCACTTAGACCAATGCCGGAGGAGGATGCAATTAAGTTTGCCACATTACACTTGGATGGAGTGGCTCACGAATGGTTGACTCACAGTTTGGTTACTCTTGGCCATAACCTCATTCATACCTATGAAGAGTTTACCAATAAATTAATTGAAAGATTTGATACCAAAGATCCCGAGTTGAGTTTTCGAGAATTGGCACAATTGAAACAACACGGATCTTTAGATACTTATGTTGTTGATTTTCAAAGGCTGTCAGTAATGGTGCCTAACATTATTGAAAGAAGACTTGTTTTATTTGCGGAAGGTTTGATGGAGCCTTTGAAAGGATGGGTCAAAACCTTTGATCCACCATCTTTGGATGAAGCAATCAAGAAAGCAAGGAGCATGGAGTTGGCTGCTCCAAGGCCAAAATTTTAGTCTAAACCATTCAAAAGGGATAAGAAGAAGTTCACACGTAATCAGCCCAACAAGTATCCACAAAGAATATCTGATGAACTTCGTGATCAGCTCAGAAAGGAAGGAGTTTTTTATACTTGTCGTGAACCTTGGACAAGAGGTCACCATTGTTATAGGAGAGGTAAAGTACAACAAATGGAGGGCTATTCTAATTATGGATCAGAATCTGATCCGCATGATCAACAGTATGAAACGACCAGTGATGAAGGAGAAGAAGCTCCAGAAGAAACCAAAAGTTGGAGATGGTAGTGCTTTTGCCCAACTATCTAGTTTCCAAAAGAACGAATCCTTTCGAGTACGTTAGTTCTCAAAGAATTTTTGCTCTAATTGATACAGGAGCAACTCATAATTTCATTGATGAAGGCCTAGTTACCAAAAGAGGATTGAAGACTGAAGATTTTGAAGGATTCAAGGTAATGGTAGCAAATGGCTTTACCATATCTTGCACCAAGAAAATTCCTAATCTTTCTATGCAATTGGGGAATTATGAGGTGAAGGATGACTTCTATGTGGTAGGCATTGGTGATACCAATGCTGTTTTGGGAATACAATGGTTGCGATCTCTTGGAGAGATCACTTTGAATCTGCAAACCATGGAATTGAAATTCCAAGCTGATGGGAAGAAGGTGGTTTTGAGAGGCATGTCCAATGGAGGTCCACGGATTGTATCCTTGAAACGAATAGAGAGGCTGATCCGTCATGATCAAGTTGAGAGGGTAACAAAGTGTATGATCTTACCAACTGATCCGATTATAGAGAAAAGACAATACCCACTTGATATACAAGCTCTTCTTTCTAAAAAGAGCAAGGTTTTTGGCGACTTACCTTCAGGAAGACCACTTGAAAGAGGGTGTGAGCATGTGATTGAATTAGAAGAAGGTGCCAAACCTGTCATCACTACTCCTTACTGCTACCCAAAGAAGCAGAAGGATGAGATAGAAAAGACTATCAAAGAACTTCTTGAGGTAGGGTTCATCATACCAAGCAAAAGCCCATTTGCTTCAGCAGTGGTATTGGTCAAAAAGAAAGATGGTACAATGCGGATGTGTGTTGATTATTGTGCATTGAATCAGAAAACCATCAAGAATAGATATCCTATTCCTAGGATAGATGAGCTTATTGATGAGCTCCATGGCGCCATGTTCTTTTCAAAGATTGATCTTCGATCTGGTTACCATCAAATCAGAATGAGAGAAGGAGATATTGAGAAAACAACTTTTAGATGTCACTATGGGCACTTTGAGTTCCTTGTCATGCCATTCGGTTTGACTAACGCTCCAGCAACATTTCAATCATGTATGAATAAGACCTTCAGGCAGCAGTTGAGGAAGTTTGTGCTTATCTTCTTTGACGACATTCTTGTTTTCAATAAGTCTTGGGAGGAGCACCTCCAGCACTTGGAGGAAGTGCTTAGCATTCTGGAGGCTGAATGCATGTTTGCTAAAGAATCTAAATGTGAGTTTGGGATGACTGAGCTTCTCTATCTCGGCCACATTATCAGTTCTAAGGGGGTCAAAGTTGATCCTGAAAAGATTAGAGCCATTGTTGATTGGCCACCTCCGAAAAATGTGACTCACTTGAAGGGATTTTTGGGCTTATGTGGGTTTTATAGAAGATTTGTCAAGGGGTATTCTCATATGGCAGCACCTCTTACAGATCTCACCAAAAAGGGAGTCTTCCTATGGACAAATAAAGCACAAAGAGTGTTTGATAAGTTCAAACAAATTATGAGTTCATGTCCAGTATTGGTTTTGCCTGATTTTAAAAATCCTTTTGAATTACAATGTGATGCTTCAGAAGAAGGGGTTGGAGCTGTTCTTATGCAAGACAAACATCCTATTGTCTTTGAGAGCAGAAAATTGAGAGGAGCAGAAAAATTATACTCGATTTATGACAAAGAGATGCTTGCCATCATGCATGCTTTGTCCAAATTCTGCCAATACTTGGTGGGAAGTAAATTTGTAGTTAAGACTGATCATAATAGTCTTAAACATTTCATGCGGCAAAAGGATTTGAATGAAAACCAACAGAAATGGGTAAGCAAGCTTCAGGCTTATGACTTCGATATCGAGTATGTTAAGGGGAAAAACAATGTAGTTGCGAATGCTTTGTCCAGAAGGCCTCATTTGCAATCACTTTGTGAGCTTTCAGCAAATTGGAAAGAGTTGATTGTTGCTGATTATGCAAAAAATCAGTTTACTACCAGCATTATAGAAGGCCATTTGGTTGATGAAAAGTATAACTTGGTTGATGATTTGATTCTGTATAAGGGTAGAATCTTTTTGGTACCCGAATCCAACCTTAAGAGGAAGATTTTTCAGTCATTTCATGATGTTCCTCTTGCTGGTCATCAAGGTATGTTCAAGACTTACAAGCAGATAAGAGAAAGGTTTGCTTGGAAGGGAATGAAGGAAGAAGTCGTGAACTACATAAGGGAATGTCCTACATGTCAAAGGAATAAAAAAGAACATTCCTTTCCAGCTGGTTTATTGCAGCCCTTGCCAGTTCCAAATCAGAAATTGGAAAGTATTGCTATGGACTTCATCACCAGGTTACCCAAGGTGCAAGGCCGTGATTGTATTTATGTTGTGGCGGATAGATTAACTAAATATGCTCATTTTTATGCCATCACTACTATATTTACAGCAGCTCAAGTAGCTGAGTTGTTCTTTAGAGAAGTTTTCCGTTTGCATGGTTTGCCTAAGACCATTGTCAGTGATAGGGACAGTAAATTCCTAAGTGTGTTTTGGAAAGAGATTTTCAGATTGAGAGGTACAGTGCTCACTCAAAGCACTAGTTATCACCCGCAAACGGATGGGCAATATGAGATTGTCAATAAGTGGTTAGAAGGCTACCTTAGAAATTATGTTTCAAGGCAGCAAAGGGCTTGAGTTAAGTGGCTCCACTTGGGAGAGTTCTACCACAACTCTTCTTATCACATGTCACCTAAGATGTCTACTTTTATGGCTCTCTATGGATATGATGCTCCTAACTTTGTAGACTTGGTGTTTGGTGATAGTAGAGCTCCCCAGGCAAGAGATATGCTTCAGCACAATCAAGACATCTTAAAGTCACTAAAAGAAAATCTGCAGCAAGCCCAAAATCAGCAGAAGTTGTACGTTGATCAGCAGCATGTTGAATGGTTCTTTTGAGGTAGGAGATATGGTTTATCTGAGACTTCAGCCCTACAGACAGTCTTCTCTCAAAAAGAGTGGTGCAGAAAAATTGAAGCCACGTTTTTATGGTCCTTTTAGAGTTACCAAAAGGATTGGTGAAGTGGCATATGAGTTGGAACTTCCAGCGGACAGCAAAATTCACAATGTCTTTCATGTTTCCCGCCTCAAGAAGGCACTTGGGTATAATGCGGCAGCTACTTTAGAATTACCTCCTTTAGACGAAGAAGGGCAGTTGGTGTTGCTTCCGAAAGAGATCCTTGACAGTAGGGAACGGTCCTTGAGGAGGCGAACAATCAAGGAGTATTTGGTGAGATGGAAAAATTTGCCTATTGAAGAAGCTGGTTGGGAAGGTGAACAAATTTTGCAGCATCCAGCTTTGCAGTTGCTTGAGGACAAGCAATTTCGAGGGGGCGGACTGTAATGTTCCCCTTTTGGCAGTAATCCTGTCAGTGGCTCATCAGCCTATTCCGAAATCCTGTAGGCTCGTTGAGGTGTTTCAAAGGGTTCCAGTTTGGAGGTTTTGTGATCTTTCCTCATTATTTACTATTTATAGTAAATACTATTTTTGGCAGTTAGTAGTTGTCAGCCTTCCGTTCATCACGTCATTAGTAGCAGTATTCAAAACTCAACCTTGGCCTTTTGGAAATATCATTTTTAATGGATTTCTTCATTAATTGAGCAAATGGTTTTAATTCGCAGTTACCCCTTGGCCTAAGGAATTAACTTCAAGTTGTTTTAAAAGGGGGGCTTTAAGGGTGGCGCCACATGAAGAATTTAATTTGAAGTGGTTATTTTTATAATAAGAAATCGCCCCTCTCAAGGGCCGTACCTTTTAGCATGCATTGGGAAGTGTGCCATTAAATATTGTAGGTGTTTCGGAGTTGTTTCTTTGTCTCAACAGGGGCGCCTATCTCCCAATTAACCTTTGCCTTCGATTTCACGCCATTCGGAGGTATTTTGATCAAGTTGTGAGCATTTTACATATTTCTGTAGTTGTTGATTACCATTTCCAGAATTGCAGTTTTGAGATTTAAGCAATTCATTTGCTGTTTCCATATTCTATCTTCTTTCTTATCATTCTCTAACTCGGAAACATTGTATAAAGTGATGCTTAGAAATATGGTGATGAACAATGTAATTTGCAACTTTTTACCTTGTACAAACTGTTAACAGTAGTATTGTTTCAGTTTTAACTTTGCTGCATTAATTAGTTAACTTCACATTAAGCACCCCTGGATGGTATACCGCCAGTGTGGATAATTTTGTTTTGTAATATTTTTCATGCCCACTTCAAGTGGTGAATCCCCACTCTTCAGTGGATGCCTACCGCAACAAAAGAAGTAATCATTTGTAATCTTTTCCCCCCATTGTTTGGTGGTAGCGTGGAAAGCTCTTGGCTGGTTATCCGCCTTGTTCTTTTGAATTCAGCAGTAGTACTCCACCATATGTTAGCACCTCATCTGTCAAAGGATCTTGAGTGCACATCCTTAGTGTCGAGTTTAATATTTCTCTTTCAAGTATAATCTCGTACTTATTGTTTCAGTAAATCCTAGGGATCCTCTAACCATATGCTCACCCCTCCTCCTTAAGTGGTTTTAGGGCGCATTCTTGGTTAGAGTTCTTTCATGTACGTTTTGGTTATGCTAACCTTAACAGGTGATTGATTCTATTGTAAATGTTTGGTTTAAAAATCAAAAAAATTGAGAGAGAATATTTCATGTTGCCTTTAGGATTTGTCGACTACAACCTTGGGAACCAATACACAATATTCAGATAAATAAAGTGCAGAATAGAAGGAAACAATTCCAAGCAAATTACACAACTTGTGTAGCTTAAGCATTTGAGGCAAGAGAAGAGAGCACAAGGAAGATACGAAACACATGGAGTGAGTTTCTCACACTTGTAATCGTTTTAATTCCAAAGAAATTCTCAGAAGATGTGCAATCACCACTTTCAACTCATTTTCCTATTCTTGAGCTTTCTAGGATAAAAAAACCCATGCCCCCTTTGGTGTTGCTCATTTTTGGTTGTCTTTCTATTTAGATTGCATACACTAATCTCATAATTTGTGGAGACTTTCATTATCATTTGGATGGAAATTCGAGTAGCATAGTATGAAGTAAATTTTGATTGGTTGTTGGGAGAGGGATAGGAAAGATTTCTGAAAACCTTATTGCTTCTGCAGACCACGGTTTCCACAAAAGTGGCAGGGCAGGGGTCTCAAGGAGCAGCTTTATCTACTCATCATTTTTATCAAGTGATTGGGCCAACTGATACTGCCAGTGTGGTGCTATTAACTATTTCTGTTGATGGCAGCCAGGAGGGATACATTTTGAGCATTCCTATTCAGATGTAATGGGAGGAAGGAATGGTGGGTTGACAACTTCTGTGGCTAAAGGGTGGAAAGGTGCTTCAGGGAATACGATAAAGTCTGCAAAGAAGATTCTGGTGGTGGAAATGAATGAAAATGTGAGGAAGAAAGTTACACATTATGAAGATCCGACACTTAAATGCAGATTCAATAATGTTTGGCCAAGTTCGCAGGAGCTTGAACAATGGATATTCAAAAAGCGGAAACCATTGCTATCTGGAAATATAGAGATTCATCCTTGTGCACAAGGTGTTTTGCGGTATTTTTCTCTTGCAAAGTAGATAGAGAAGAAATTTCAGCTAATCGCTCAAGGGACTAGGCAAAGCATCTCTTTTTGTTAAACCCCAGTTTTCAGATTTCAATCCTTGAAAGGAAAGTTTCAAAATTTTGCCAGTTTGGGTGAGACTTTATAATCTTCCCTTACATTTTTGGATTTCTTCTGCCTTGGAAATCATATGCAAAACCTTGGGAAAATTTGTTTCTGTAGCTCTAGAAAGTTTGAAACACAAAAAAATCTCATTCAACCTATGCTCATATTTGGCAAAGATGGAATTATCTTTGGGATTGCTGGCAGAAATTTGGTTGGAAGTAGATAATAAAATTTGGTAGCAGCATCTTGACCAGGAAAAGCTGCCTTTTAGATGTAGAATTATTTTGGTATTGGGCATATGTCTGGCATGTCCAAGCTCAAACAAAAAATTCTTTGGAAAACATATTGATGGTTTAATGAAGAAACACTGCAATAACCAAACAAGGTTACCTGAGCATGGAGCAAAAGCCCTCCTCTAATGGGAAGGATTTGTTAGTACCTAAGGATTCAATGGGTATTAAGGGGACAAAGAAAAAGCTTCATGTGAAGAAGGAAGTATGTTACAGCAAGTTTCATTTCAAAAATCCTCTACTTCTGTTGGATCTGATAGTAATACCCTAGTTGAGAGTCAAGAGAATATCCCTACAAAATCTCTAGAAAAGTTTTTGGAAGCTTCAAAAAAGGAAATAAGGATGGAGAGCTGCCAATGTTAAAGATGTGGGAAGGAGCAAGATAGAAGAACTGGTTAAGTAGTACAAGAGGAGTGCAGAGATGGAAACCCCCCTAGGTGATCAGGGTTATGAAGATGTAAGTCTTGATAAGATTTCTTGCTTGTCAGACACTTGGTATGCTTTTTCCAGGAAAAAACAAATAATCAAAAGAAGTGGAGATCATATGGTAAAAGATGTTAATTAGTTCCAGGTAGTTTCATAGAGACCATATGCCAATGTATTGTACTTCTTTCTATTTTTCTGAAGGACAGTTAATGTCTGTATATGTTAGTCTTTTAGACTACAAGATTTAGGCCCAATCATGCAGTTGATGCAATTAGTATCATGTAATGACCTTTATTTCAGGGGCAAGAACCCCTATAGAACCCTCACTAATCTATCTCTACAAAAAAGCATTGATTGTCTGTTGATATACAAGAGTAAATCATTGATTAAGATCTGACACAAAAAGGAGTCAAAATTAAGTGTTGATCTCGTTTTAAGGATGGTACACAAGTTTGTAGACTAGGAGAAATTCTACAGAGCTCAAGTCAAAACAATTTCTATATTTCAGAGAATATCTATCCCGTATTTCTATCTGCCAGGTTAGGCAGCAGGAAGCATGAACTACAAATTTGAACATAGCCCACAAATGGGGTCATTAAAGTCAAGGGAATCAACTTAAGTATATCAACATTTTCATTAGAATATAACATGAAAATATAAACACTTAAGGTTAGACATGTAACTATGGTTACATTCGTTGTTGTGGTTAGTGATTAGATAATTAAATAACCATAACCAAGTCTGCTACTATAAACATGTAATATGAATTTCATATATGTAGGAGATTGTGATGTGGCATAGCTGTGCATTCTCTGAATTTATTTATTATGTGTTTTAACAGTATTTTGCATATTTTTTTAATGTATTTGATGAATTCATATATATTTCTAATTTGCCAAGTTTTCTGCCAAATCCCATGTCCCAAGTCCAAGTCAAAATTTTGGTACCAAATTTTTGTTTAGTTCAAGTTTAAAAATCATGGTGCTAAATTTTCATTTGATTTATTTTTGTTATATAGTTGAAATCAAAGCTGAACTCTGATAAACATTTACTTGAGACTAATTTGAATTTCTCATTCATGTATTTGAAAAGTTCACTTATACTATGTGAGAATGCATATTTTGAATGAGATTTATTTTTTAGAAATTAATGAAATTTAGTTTCTTGCATTATAAACAATGACCAAGATTATGCATTGCAATTACTTATTTTGTTTAAATATTTAATGTCATTAATCCCTGATTCATCATAAGTTCATAAAACATTTTTCTTATGTACAAATATAATATATTTGTATTTTTAAATCCCTGGACCACGAAAAATTGGGGGGTTTCCAAATGCACCTCCCATTTATCAGTACCCACAATTACTGCAATCTTGATTTCAAGTCAGATTCTTATTGAATTTCTTGAATTAGGAATTCTCTTCTTTGTTAGGCATCCAATCAATTACCATTTTCTCCATTCCCATATTCTACGTTGTTCTGTACCTTTTTCTGATCTTATTCATTTTCACTACCTCTATTTCAGCTCATAATTCTATGTTCTGGTCAAATGTCACTGTGGAGGCAAGTCATTCAAAAATTCAAACAACTGTAGTAAGCAGGAATATATCAATTTACCATATTTCAGTAAATAGTTCATTTGGTACCCCAAAACATTATCACTTTCGCATGGTAGACCAACTGTCAGGAAGGTTGCATGACCAAAAGCATTTGGCAATTATCAATTTTCTGGAGCCAATCAGCATCTGCCTCCTTTAGTTAAAGTTAGTTGTCATTGATTGATTGTGAATCATCTGCAATGTTTCAAGATCGCCCATTGATTTAACATCCAGTATAGTAATTTGTAAATAATTGATTCAAATATTGCCTTCATCTTGAAAGAAAAACCAATATGCTGAGGTTTAGGATCCCTCTTTTTCCTCTACAGTTAATCATCAAAAAATACTTTTTCTTCTTAGACACTGGCACATATTCAAAAAAGCTACACTCTTCCAATTGAAATGCAAACCTATTCCAAGTGAGTAACTCCTTGTAAGAAAAAAATTAAATTAAAAAGATCATCACAAGAAGAATCCAATTCATACATTTTAATATTGAGGATATGAAAACATACAAATTTCTTGCAATCCAAACTTAACAGAGAGATGATTTTTAAGAAATTAAGACAAAGCAACTCTGAATTAAAGCACATACCATCGTAAGTATAACCCAGAACCACCAACAATTATAGGTACATGGCCTTTATCGAGAACAGCTTCTGTAACTTCTCTTGCATCTGAACAGTATCTCCCTGCAGAGTACTCTGCAAAAAATAAGTGCATTGTGAACACATAAAACAATAAGTAGTTTGAAACAAAGGATATGTCCAGCTCCATGAATGTCTGAAAAAAATGAATGACCTCTATTACCATTTCACTCAGATTAGCCACCAGATCCAGGTCCAGTTCATTGATGAGCACACACTTATACCGAGAGGGGGCGGGCGAGGATGGGGGTGAATCAGTTTAAGATAATCTTTTACTTATTTAAAAAATTAACAACTACAATAATATCAATCACACCATCAAACAATTAAGAACACAAGATTTACATAGAAACCCTTTCGGGAGAAAACCACAGGACTGCTTGGATCTACTGTCCACATCCAGCCACAACAAAGAAAATACTTCATACAAAATCTTTGTAGGCACCAACCCACTAGAGACACCAATCCCCACTACTAAGCACCAACTTAGCAAGAGACACCAATCTCTTCTATTGAGAGGCACCAACCTTTAAATGAACAAAAACTTCTCCTTCTTGAATATTGATTGTTCAATGGATGATGATCATTTGAATCCCCTTACAAAAATCTGTTTGCAACCTCTTTTAAATATATTTTCTTCAAAAAAAATCTTCTTGTAACTAGAAAGATATTTCATTAAATTGCATACACTTCTCCTCACCCACTTATCTCCTTTTATACCCTCCTTGCCCAAGAGAGACGATCCTTCCAAGGGAACCGATTGCTTAGAAGGGAGGCATCTCTTCCAAGAGGGGTCCGCCCCTTTCAAAAAAATATCTTTATTTTAATTTGATTCCCCAAAGTGGGGCCACTTCACCAAGGATTGGCCTCATTAAAGAAATAAATTTAACTTCAATTTTTATCATAGCAAGGGCTCCAATAATATAGGCGCAAATACATCAATATGGGCAATTTAAATGAGGCAATTTCACAAATGTAGGCGCCATTATTTGGACACCAAAATTCGTCTAAGTGGGACAATTTTATTTGGCCTTTCCTTCCTTCCTTGACAACGATTAGATAATGATTTCCTTTGATAGCAATTTCCTTTGACATCAATGACAATTAATTCCAACACATACCCAGTCAGGTATGCAGTCCAATCTACTGTGGGTGTGCAGAGCCCATCCGGGTTCTCCAGGTATGCTCTGCAGCATGCGTGGGAAAACCCTGATGGATTTTCTGTAACCCAAGGCTGCAAACTGGGTGCTACTTTTTTTTTTTTAAACCTTTTTTTTCTCAAAATAAGTTTTTTACATTTTTTTCATCATACAGCACTGTTACAGTTAGAGAGCCAATAAAAATATGATAGAAAAGCCTTCATTCCCAACCATATACGTGCAAGTGTGTTTGCAATCTGCACAAGTCAATATTCTGCAATCACCAACCTGCTCATCAACTTCAGCACTTCATCCAACTTTGTTATTATTGGCAATACTAACAGTTAGTGTAACTAATTTAGGGCATTTAATTAGTATATGCATTTAAAAAATGGTTTTGCTTTTAGAGGGAGATCATCTTCATTAATTTGGGCATGTTTATTTTGTTATGGTAAGCCTTGAGGTATCATCAATTAAGGATTTATCTTATTACCTGCTGCATTTCTCCATAAAAAGTAATAATTACTGAAATGAAATGTGTTAATTATGTCCATGAGACCAATCAGTCTATGGGACCTCAGATTGCATGGTTGCCTCAACTACTCAAAGATTCATAGGACAAGTGGCATCTTTTAAAAAGCTGCTCCTTCTCTTGCTGATTTCAGTTAGCAGGGTTTCCCTCAAATAACTCTACTGTGGAACCAACTCTTAGTGTTTCCTCATATTTGGCTTGGATATTTGTGTACCTTGGACATTCAAGGATGAAACTTTCCTCCATTTCTACTGCCACTTGTGCAAATAATGCAAACCCTCTCATCCCACTGTTCTTTAGAGGTCGTTCATCTGCCTTTCTCACATCGGAGCCTATGCAACTAACCCTTAGCTAAGCAATGAGGATCTTTTACCTCCATTTGATTTCAGCCCTTAATATGCTTTTGCCTTTTTCACAATGCTCATAAGCTAAGTTGAACTATGCAATATAGTGTTATCATTTCCTACTTGTTTTCTTTCTTCACATCATTGTTCTAAACTTTTCATTCACATAGTTTTTAATGTCTTTGTTAAGGTTTGGGCATTGGTTTAGGCTATCGTCCTAACTACTCATCCATTTGTAATTTTATTTCATTCACGCGTTTTTTTTCTTTGCAAGTCTTCATCTTTTCTAGCCCCAAGCCACCTATCAATCTTCATGTTTTCTGGTTTTTTCTTTCACGTAACATAATAACCTAGTCATAGTTGTTGTCTCTAATGAGAAAGTACTTATCTCTACAAGCATAATTTCACAGGGAACTAAAGCCTTAATTCTGAAATTGTTTGTGATTAGACATTTTTGGATCCTTTCTATTTGTCTCCATTTCAAACTCGATGTTCCACACATGCTTTATTTCTTAGTGCCTTGGATCATTTCGATTGGCTTGGCATCAAAATAAAAAACACATGTTTTATTTCTTAGTGCCATATTGTAGTAGAGAAACACACAATTGTGGAAGAGCAAAAGAGGCAATGGCACAATCATGGATGCACCATATTCTTAAATGAGTGGACACATGGGAGGAATTGCATACTCATCAAATTTCTAGTGGTTTTGGGTGAGTGCCTGGTAATGAGGATCTAAAATGACCAAAAATTGATTGCCTAAAAATCAAAGTTAGTTGTACTCGGGTAAAGATTTGAAACACTTCTCAATAAAATATGAACATGGTGTAAAAATATAAAATGTAAGACTTTGTTTCTAGTTTACAAATATAAAATTTATTCTAATATCCAAAACATAAAAGTTGGTTAAGTGATACAAAAAGTGAATTTTTATTAGAACTTTGACAAAGGCAAAAACATACACATGTATGGCCCACCTAAAAAGTAGTAAATAAAATATTTTTCAAAATTCTTTTGTGGACAAATGCAACAGATGTTGAAACTTGATCTGGATTTTTTGTAATAACCCTAATGGTTATTTGGTGCCAAAATATTTAGAGCTTAATCAATTTATAATCCTATTTAGTATACTCAAAAATATCCCTTACAAACCCAAAGATCTAACTTTAATGATTTGTTACAGCCTTTAATAGCATTCTCCAAAATGACAAATCTTGATTCCATCACAGGTTTACAAAATATGAATAAACCTAATTTCATTAAGTAAAAAAGAAAACATTATAGAGCTCTCGAATTAATAATGGAGTCTATAAGATCCTACTCCAATACATAGCATGAATAACAAACAAAAACCATGACAGAAACTAGTACAAAGGCTGCCATGACACCAAACAACACTAAAACTACCCTACAATTTGCTTATAGCAGCTAGTAGACAGACAGATGTGATGCAGGTCAAATCCACAATCATGGAGTTCTCTCTCTCAATCTCTGATGAAGTCATCCTGATAGGTCAAGGGTTTCCATCCCCCAGCCTATAGACCAAAGGGTTTCCATCCTCTTGATTTGTTGCAAATCTGAAGGATTTCATCCTTTGGTCTAACACTCTGAACATCAAAAGCTCGAAGCAGTATGAGCTAAGTTTTCAATGTAAGCAATTGTTTTTCCAAGTGACATAGCTAGTCTTTGGTATCACTCAAATATGTGGTCAAAATGGAGTTCCCATTCAAATCAGCAAGTGAGATTCACAAAGATCAATACAACCGCTATAATAAATGAAATGTCACCATTCTCCACCTACAATGTCACAAGTATAATTAAATCAGCCTAATTAAATATTAATAATGTTTGCTTGGGTGGTAAAATCCCCTTCTATAGGGTTACAACTTCAAAACAAACATTAATTGTAATGTCCCCTTTTCTAGCTTGCATTGTATGATGTTGTCGTTAGCCTATTTCTACTTGGTTCCATAGGCTAACCATGGCTTTTAAGGAATCTTGAGGAATTTTGGCTTAGGCAATTTTCGTTGCAAGTCAATCTGAGGTGTTTGGAGGCAATTTTGGTATACTTGCTAGTTTTAGTAAGTCATTAATGCTATTAATAGTAATTCATCAGGCGAGTCGTGATCTCCAGTGATAGTGTCTTTTCAATGGAAAATTAGTCATTATCGTCAGATGATTTAAGTTCCATTGGTTTAATTCGTCTCCACATTAATAAAGTTTAGATTATAAAGTTAAATCCAATTATTTAACTTTATTAATGTGAGCCTAAAGTTAAGTGGGAAAATGAATAGTAAAAGAGGCCCCTTATTTTAAAATACAAGAGACATCAAAAAGGCAAAAAGGAAGTTTATGTTTTACCCCACATTGGTTAAAAGTGTGAATGAGCTCTTATGAGAAGTTTATAAAAGTGTTGCATGGGCTCACTTTCAGCCATGCTTGGTTTATGCTTGGTTATTATTTTCTCTTGGAGAATTCGGGGAAGCTTTGGCTTTCAGCAGTGTTGTACCCCAAATTAAAAAATTTGATACACTTAGGCATTTTGAAGAAATGGTCAAAAGTCTTGTTAAAATTGTCAAAAAAAGTCAAAATTAGGAATTTGCATGTCTTGCACAAGGGTTAGAAACTCAAAATTTTCAAAATTTGACGATCTGGGTCTGCCTAGAGCGATCAATTCTACAAAACTCAGATTTTAGTTTTTCGGCCCTAAATTTTAGGAAAATTTCTAAATATAGAAACTTTTTCTAGGTTTTTCTAGGTTTCTTTTGAAATGGATGCTAGCGAAATTTTATAAAAATAGAAAGTTTAGCTTCTAGGGTTCAAATTGATTTTTTGGCTCAAAATACTTCCTCAACAGGCTAGTCCAGTGAAAATCGCAAAAAGATCAGTTTTGCCCTAGTGGGTCTATTCTGTTTTTTCAGGAGCTCCAAGGCCATTAATGGAGGTTAGTCAGCTACCAAGTGTCAGATTCAAACATTCAAGCACTAAACAGAAGATAAGAAATGATGAACGTGCATGAAGAACAAAGAATGGAGAAAGGGAGCTGTGAAAGTTGAAAAATGCAAAATTTTGGCTCTCTGGAAACTCCAGGCGCCCTACTTAGTTTTCACCTCCAACAAGCAAGGCAATGGCGAGCACGTGAAATGAGGATAAAGTTGAAAATTGCAAAATAAAAACTAAAGTCTGCCAACCATGGGTACCCTAGAGGGAGATAGGCACCCAACTTTTCAAGAGATCAAATGATGAAATTAGGGTTTGTGCTCCCAAACAATGTTGTTCAAAAACTTCTCAGCTCTGTAGTGGATCCATCGACAGAGTCATCTGATCAACTAGCCATCCGGAATTGAAGATTGAACGGAGAGGTCTCAAACGGAGAAGCAGAACGCAAATCATGAAATTATTAGAAAATATTATGTCTGGAATTTTGGGCGCCCTAAGAGGAGATAGGCACCAAGGGTTTTGGAGGCTCAAATCTAGCTATTAGGGTTTTCCAAATCAGTCAATCTCTTCAGAATTCTTCTAGCTTTGCAATGGATATCTCAACAAACTCATCAAATCATTCAACTAACGACAAATTCAGAATGAACAGAAGGCATAACATGAGGTCTCAAGCTTCAAGGTGAAAAAAGAGTAAAAAATGGCTAAGGCTAGAGAACTTGGGCGCCCCAAAAGGAGATAGGCGCCCAAACTTTTGAGGTATCAAATGGATGAATTTGCAGTTTCAGTCTCCAACATGTCTTTTCCAGACTTGAAGCAACTCTTCAACGCAATCGTCAGAAAGCTCATCAAAGTTGACAGTCATCAGATATCACCGATTGATCGGAGGGGCACCCAAGCTTTTGACCCCCTAAATTCAGCTTTCAAGAGATGCAGCTCCCAAGAGACCCCTCTCAAAATTCATCAAGCTATCCAACGAATCTGACAGTCAATCCATCGAGTTAGTCTAGCTCCCGAAATCACAAAATCATCTGAAGGTGAGGAAACAGTGTTGAAACTTGAAGAACATAAAAATGGCCAACACTGCTTTTGCTGGGCGCCCCAGGAGGAGATAGGCGCCCATGATTTTGAGGGGCAAGATGATGTTTTTCTCAGAAGCAGCCTCCAGGATACTTCGTCAAATTCACTCAAGCTCCGTGATGGATCACAGGATTCTCCGAGCATCCAGAAATCGAAGTCAAACAGAGGATGAAATCAAGCAAAAGTTGAAATTTCAAGAAATTTAACTTAAGTCTGCTACGGAAAAGCACCCTAGGCTAAGAAGGCGCTTTTCATAATTCATCATTTGAAAAAGTGTCCAAGTTCAATGAACCTACTCAGGATTGGCTTCAAAAGTTTTAAAGCAGAGAATAAAGTGTTTTATTTATCCTCAAAACTTATTTAAGAAGGCTTCGGATTTCATTATTCACTTTTTGCAGGTTGGCATCCAAGAGCAAGAGAGGAAACATAAAATTTTATTCTTTTCAGGATTCGAGAGCCAAAACGTAGCGGCTTTTCACAGTTCTCCATATTTTTCAAATCAGCTCACACAGAAGTTCGCTTTTTCATGCTTCAAATTTCCAAAGCATCAATTTTCAGAAGAAGGGGGTCAATATTTTAAAATTTCAATAATCTGGGTCAGCTTGGTTTTCAATTCTCTACAGCTTTAGAAAACTTTCAAGATTTCAAGAAACTGTTTTTTTCATGCATGTTCAAGAAATCTTCAGTGTTTTCAAAATTTGATCATCTGGGTCCTTCTCAAATGTAATTCTTGACAAAACCCCAACTCTCAGCTTTTTCGGGAAAAACCTAAAAAATTTAGGGTTAGTTGCTTTTTTTACTAGCCATCAACTTTTTTCAAAACGGACGATCTGGGTCTTTTTGCAACAAGATTCTACACAAAACCCATATCTTCGATTACTTTTGAAAAATTTGTCATTTTGAAGAAGAAAAATCAGCAAGTTTTTTTTAGTATTTGTGTCGAGCTTGTCCGAGCATAGTCGAGTTTACCGAATTCAGAACCAAGCCAGTGTTGTGTCAAGATTTTCATTGTACAATACTCTTCTATTGAAAAATCAGAAGAAGTATCAGGAATATAAAAGTTGTGAAAGATATGCTGAAGCAAGAGGATACATTTATAAAAGGTCATCACTCCAGTTGCAGAGCTGCCAAAATTAGCAAGATTCAATGTTGAAAACTGGTAGCTTCGGTCAGAGATCAATATTGATTGCACTCATGCATTATCATTATTGATATCAACTCTCTTGTGCTAAGTATAATCCGCTTTCATTAAATCAGATATATAAATATGTCTTGATTATGATTGATTGTCGGCCTTGTTTAAATCGGAGGGATGTCAATCGAAAAGTCATGTCTTTTCTCAACCATATATATAAGAGTCTTGATCTTCAAAGTAGAACATCGAAAATCAATAAATGTTTTACTCTTGTAGATTGAATCTCTCTAGAAAGATAATCAGACCTGTTTGAATATGTTCGATCCTCAACATGGTATCAGAGCGGGTTTAAGTCAGGGCGGGTTCAAGAGTCAAGATCAGATTTGCTTAAGTCAAAATTAGTGATATTGGAATTAAGCAAGGAAGTCGAAGGTATTTAGTCAGGATGATATGATATTGACCGACTTCAAGGTGTTGTCGCCACTGCAAGGGCGAAGGCCAAGATTAGAAATCATCTACCCGTCAAAAACCTAGAGTGATTCTCTTGATCGGAGATCTGAGAGCATATTACTCTTGTATTTCTTAAGAAGAAGTGTGGAAGTTATAATCCACTATAATTCAGTCAGGAGGCTCTTATTTAGACGCATATGCTCATCTATAGAATTCGAATTGATCGGACTCAGCCTTTGACGGAAATTGCCAGCGTCCACGGGAAGATCTTTCGCATGTCTCCTTGAACTCGATATCATCATTCCACGAAGGCGTCTCTGTCCAGTTATAGTCTCGAGCATGGGGCGCACGACTAAAGGCATCGGGACCTGAGGTGGAATCAACTTCATACGCCGTTCAGGATCTCTAGCCGACGTCACCTCAAGCACTGGGAATCAACTTCAGGAAGACAATGGTGGAGAACATGCGACCTCATCTGGTTGCACCATTCTGGAAATTCATCGCACCATCAACAGGAACACACAATTTTTAAGTGTCGAGTTTTCTCAGAAGAGAATAGCGAGTTGGGACTATGATGATTGTTGTCGGCATGAGCCCTCATCCGCATCTAGTGTTTGTAGCCGCCTTCTATATCCTCATAGGAATTATCGTGTGGTGTTGTGTGGAAAAGCTTGGCGTTGGGAGAATTTGGCGGCGATCTGGGAGGTCGATTTCAAATTGGTGGAGCCTCTGGCTCATGCATTACTCAGGCCACTCTCATGTCTAGCACAGATACTCAAGTTGCATTTTTTGAAGTAACGACTAGCATCGATACTCATTGCAATCATCGTGGGCTCATCATACTCCTGTGTGTGATCAATGATAGCCTGGCTGCCTGTGGCGCATTCGGGATAGCTCTTGAATAATGGCATCTGCAGATTTTATCATGAACCAAACTGTGTTGGTACCCCCCTGTTTTGAGACATTCATTATTTTCCTGAAAATTGTTATTGGTTGTTGTTGTGGGAGTTATTGCAAATACACTCGGGTTCATCTTTAGTAATCTTTGTAAGCAGCCAATTTACATGGTAGAGAAGAAGAAGTCACATGGGAAAAGTCAATAAGTTCAATCTGACCAGTCAACAGGTGTCTGCTTGGGAAGTATCTGTCGGTCCACAAATAGTTGGTGATTTGTTGATAGGAAGCGGCTTAAAGTCTAAGAAGAGTTGAAGACTTATTCGCCAGACCATCGGGGCACTCAATTTCTCCTCTCTTAGCATCAAAAGAAGGAACCATTGAATAACATGGAAACCAGGAAGGTCGGAGTCTTAATCCTCGGGTCATCATGGCACTAAGGAGCCTGATATTGGCAAGGTTGAGTGAAGGGACCTGTGCTACCTGGAAATTAAATGAGCACTGTCACAGGAGTCTTCGATTTTCAGCTCATACGAAGGGCAGACTCGATGCGATCGACGCCACTGTAAAGGGCGGAGAGAGCGGATATTGTGATTGATCGTTCAAATTCATGACTTCATTAAGGACGGATCAAAATATTTAAAGAGAAGTATTCTTTGGTCGCTGAGTTATATCATTTTTTATTTTTTATTTTTTATCTTGTGAATTCTCTTGAATTGTGTTGTGTTCACTAGCATAAGATCCTTTGAAAATTTCATTCGTGATATAATTTGTATGATTTTTACCTTGATATTTCTTTGGATAGTTATGAACTATTTATAATCTCTTCTAAATGCTTTCAGGACGGATCAGAAGCATAAGAGATTGTTTACAAAAGAAGAAGAAAATGAAGACTCTGCTTGCAACCATTAGACTGTGTGGATGGTTGAAGTCATCCCTTCGAAGAAGAAGTAATTAGAGCTTCAGAGGGAGTCACATCTTCACTTATTGTAATGCATAAATCTCTGAGATAGAGAGATATGCGGTGAAAGCCCTTGTTCATCTCTGAGACTAAGATGAGGCGTCATGTTGAGACACTCCTTAATGACAGGTCCCAGGATCTAACTTCAGAAGAGCTCCAAGCACCCGCAGTGTGGCTTAAGGGGGGGTGTTGGATATAAGCCACACCCGGACTAATGATGGGTTGGCCACAAGGGGCCAGTAGCTCATTTGGTAGAGCACTCCAGCAACAAATGGAAGGTCCTAGTAAAACATATATTGAGATATCTTCAAAGCACTACTAGATATGATTGGGCTGGAAGTGTAACTGATCGGAAAAGCACATCAAGATGTTGCTTCAGCTTAGGATTGGCTATGACCTCCTGGATTTGCAGAAAACAATCTTCAGTTGCACAGAGCTCAACGGAAGCTGAATACATTGCAGCCTCAATGGGAGCAAGAGAAGCAGTTTGGCTTCGTAAATAGCTCGTGGGACTCCTTGATCTAAGCACATTGAGATTCTCTACCATTGTGAGACATGGTAGAAAGGAATGTGATCTAGCTGGAGTATGTTAGTACAAATGATCAAACAACAGACATTCTCACCAAACCTCTCTCCAGAGTTAAGGTTGAACTCTTCGGGAAGAAACTTGGTATGTAATTTGATATTATGCTTGAAATTCAAATTGTTTATAAGTTGTACTAATATATAAAGATGTTTAATGTGTAAACTCTTTTGTCAAGTGTGTGACTCCATGACCTTATGGGCCTACTACCCTATGTACATTAATTGAAAGGTGACGATCTTTCTAATAATGAACACTTGTATGTAACATTGTAAAATGACGACTCTACAATGATAAACTATCATGATAGATATCATGTGACTTGATATCTATGGACATGTCATGATAGTATCTCTTGGACACCTTGATGGATATCATGGGACTTGATGTCATCTGTAGATCATTGTGATCCTTAAGAGATAATCATGGTGGATATTTATATATCCATGGTTATGCCATGAATTATGGTAGACATCATGTGACTTGACGTCAGTGCACATACCATAATGAAGATATGTTATGAAGAATGTCATGTGACTTGACACTTTCAGAAACATACCATATCTTCTGATATCACGAGTTAGGTGATATCAATTTTACTTGATGGAAGTTATCCTCTCTAGTTAAAAGAGGGGATGTTGAATAATGAAGATGTGTTATGAAGAATGTCATGTGACTTGACACTTTCAGAAGCATACCATATCTTCTGATATCACGAGATAGGTGATATCACTTTTACTTGATAAAAGTTATCTTCCCTAGTTAAAAGAGGGAGTGTTGAATAAAGAAGATGTGTTATGAAGAATGTCATGTGACTTGACACTTTCAGAAGCATACCATATCTTCGGATATCACAAGTTAGGTGATATCAATATGTACTTGATTGGAGTTCACTTCCCTAGCTAAAAGGGAGTGTTGAAAACTGGTAGCTTCGGTCAGCGATCAATATTGATTGCACTCATGCATTATCATTATTGATATCAAATCTCTTGTGCTAAGTATAATCTGCTTTCATTAAATCAGATATATATATATGTCTTGATTATGATTGATTGTCGGCCTTGTTTAAATTGGAGGGATGTCAATCGAAAAGTCACGTCTTTTCTCAACCATATATATAAGAGTCTTGATCTTCAAAGTAGAACATCGAAAATCAATAAATGTTTTACTCTTGTAGATTGAATCTCTCTAGAAAGATAATCAGACCTATTTGAATATGTTTGATCCTCAACATTCAATAAAGCAACCAAAGAGGTCAAAGATTTCCTAAGTTCAATTGCAGAAGGTGAAGAGATCCTAGAAAAGCGGAATTTTGCTATATATAGTATTGATGCTCCTGATAGAGATACAGTTTCCCGCTTTTTGGCAGATGTGATTGAGATTTAAAGCAGCAGTGAAATAGAAGCTTTCTCCGAGCTTTATTTCTATTCTTATCTCACGCTTCCTTTCTATTCTTATCCATTCTTTGTGAAGGGCAAATATCAAGTTGTAATAGTTGGCACTTTCCTTGTTTTTATGTTTTCATAGGTTGTTAGATGTTTATCTTGTTTTAGTTTTAGAAATAAAACTTGCATGTTGGCAAGTCTTAGGTGTAAAAGCAAGGAGATTTTAGGGTTCCCTGCTCCTTTGCTTGTGTATAAATAAGGTCAGCCTTGCCCATTTATTTTCAATGATGCTCGTGATAACAAAATGTTGAGCCTACTAGTGTCTTCTAATTGTTATTCAGTGTTGTTCAAGAACCGTGCTTGTGATAACAAATTGTTGAGCCTATTTTGCCTACAAGTTGTTGAGTTTCAGTTCACTTAGTGTTAGAGCAATCTAGCAAGTCTCTTCTAGCTGCAAGTTATTGTTCAGTCTATATGTTACTTGTGTCAATGTGTTCTAGTTGATCGCAAAACTATAAGCCTATTTTGCTACAATCATGCTGTCCTAGAAGTGTAATCTTTTGTTCTTGAGATTTGAGAAAATAAAATCTTGTGCTTGCTTTGCTGCCCTGATATAATGTCTTAGATTTCCATTTTATATGTTATGCTTACATGATCTTTATTTCAGCTTGCATTGAAATTTCAATAGATGTGCGTTGGGAGAAAGTTTGTTTAAGTATTTGTGTTGGAGAATCATTCCTTGTTCATTTCTAACTCGCATGCTCTGCATTTACTTGAGTAGTTAGAAACATCATTAGCGTAGGCTTAGTCGTAGTTGAACTTCTAAAAGAGAAAACCTCAGCTACGGCGATTGAGTTTTATAACCTTGTGCTCTTATCTTAACAAAAAGATAGGCAAATTAATTTTAATTTACTTTCTTCAGCAACATCAGCAAATAGGGAGCTTCCCTTCCTAATTCAAAGAGCAGTTTATTTGTGCATAGTTGTGTTGTACCCCAAATTAAAATTTTCACTACACTTAGGCATTTTGAAGAAATGAGTCCAAATACTATTAAATCTATCAAAAAAGTCAAAATTGGGGTTTGTATGTCTTGCATGGGGGTCAAAACCTTGTAATTTTCAAAATCTGACAATATGGGTCGGCTTCAGAGTGACCAAATCAACAATACCCAAATTTCAGTTTTTCATCCCTAAATTTTAGAAAAATTTCTATTTTTAGCAATTTTCTAAAAATAGAAGGTTTTTCTGGGTTTCTCAAGAAATGGATACTTGCAAAATTTTCTAAAAATAGAAAGTCTGGCTTCTAGGGTTGAGACTGAGTTTGATTGGCTTAAAATACTTCCTCATCAAGCTAGTGCAGTAGGAATCACGAAAAGATCAGTTTTGTTCTAGTGGGTCTATTCTACTTTTTCAGAAGCTTTTTCGGAGATCCAAGGTCATCAATGGAGGTCAGACAGCTGCCAGGTGTTAGAATCAAACGTTCAAGCATCAAACAGAGGCTGTCAACGAACAATGTGCACAAAAAAACGAGGAACGAAGAAAGGAAGTTTGAAAAATTGAAAAATAGGAATTTTTGGCTAAGTCTGGAGACTTCGGGCGCCCCAGTCAAGAAGAGGCACCCAAACCTTCATGCCTTAAAATATTTTTCTGTTTCAACAGTCAAACAACAGAGAAGCATGTCAAACGAGAAGAAAGTTGAAAATCACAAAATAAAAACTAACACTGCCTGTCATGGGCGCCCCAGAAGGAGAAGGGCGCCCCAGCTTTTCAAAAGATCAAATGTCAGAGTCTGGGTTTCAACCTCTAGACCATTGTTGTTTAGAATCCTTCCAGCTCCGCAACGAATCAATCAGCACGATCATCTGACCATTCAGCCAACCAGAATCTCAGATCAAACGAAGAAGTCTTGAAGAAGTAGCAAACTAGAAAGGTTGAAAAACGTGAAAAAATGACACTGGTGAAGTTGGGCGCCCCTGGAGAAGAAGGGCGCCCAAGCTTTTTCCAAATCAACTTTTCCGGAGACATCACTTCCAAGAGACCCCCTTCAAAATCTTCTCAGCTATCCGACGAGTCCAGCCGTCAACCTATCAAAGCTCCGGATCGTCTAAAATGGTCAGATCATCTGAAGGGGAGGAGATAGTATAGAAATTTGAATAATGTGAAAAATGGCTAACTCTGGAGAAAGTGGGCACCCCTGGAGGAGATAGGCACCTGAATTTTTGAAGGGTCAAACAAAGTTTTCATCAGAAGTCTCCTCCAAACAAACTTTGTCAGATTCGATCAAGCTCTGCGATGAATCATTCAGCTCGTTCGCCAGATCAATCTGGAGGCCAAAAGTCAAAATCAAACTAGGGTTGAAAATTGAGTTAAAGTTGAAAATGACGAAAAAATGGTTAAGTCTGAGTGAAATAGTTGCCTCCAGCCAAGAAGGGAGCCCAACTTCCAATGCCTTAGTGAAATTTTTGGAAATTTCAAAAATTGAAGTTGAAAGCAAAAGTCTATGTTCATTGCACAATCTTGAATTAGGGATTTGAAGAATTAGGGCAAAAGAAAGTTGTTTTCTCAAGACAAAGCTTATTAAAGGCATCTCTATGTTTTATTTTTCATATTTTCCTGTAGGTGGTCTTCAAGGAGAAACAAAGCAACAACTTCCAACCCTTATTTTCAAGATTCAAGAGTTTAACTTGATGGTTTTTCAATAAATTTTCAAATCAGCTCTCAAGAAGGCTTGCTTTTTCACATTTTTTCATCCAGAACATCAAATCTTTGAAGAAGGAGGCCATTGTTTTCAATTTTCAGAGAGCTGGTTTATACTGGTTTTATCTTCTGGATAATTTTTGGAAGATTTTCTCAAGGTTGCAGCAGCTGCTTTTTATCTTGCATGTCAGAGAAAACTTCAAAATTTACAACTTCCAATCTTCTGGGTCTATCTCAAATATTCTTCTAGACAAAACCCATGTCGCAGTTTTTTTAGTGAAACTTCAAATGGATGTTTTTTCAGTGAAACTTCGAGGTTTTCAAAATCTAATCAAATGGGTTCATCCAGAATGTGCTCGTGAACAATACCCAGATGCCAGCTTTTTCTGCTTTTTCAGTCTACATTCAAAATTTTCAAAAACGGACGATTTGGGTTTTCTTGTAACAAAATTCTAAACAAAACCCATATCTCAGAAAAATTTCCAAAAATTCATCCATTTGACGAAGAAAATCAGCATGTTATTTTTAGGGTTTGTGCTGAGCTTGTCAGAACCTATGCGAGTTTACAGTCAATCTTCAAGCTTTTTAGAATGAAGTACTCTCCCATCGAATTCAAAGCCAAACAAGTGTTGCATCATAATTATCTGAATGGATGATGTTGGACAGTGATTTTCAATATCATGAACATAAAGCGTCATCATCTCAGTTGAAAAACATGCAAAGAGAGTGGTATGAGCAAAAGAACAAGTGTCAGAAAAAGTTGTGCAAAACTCTTTCGTGGGAGAATCAAGAGAAGTGTCAGAATGCACGAAGTTGCAAAGCCGCCAAGTTATCAATTAGTGAGTCATCTTTTGAGGTAGCGATGTTTTTTAAGAATAGAACTCATAAGGAAGCTGGTGATGTCAAAGATTCTCTAAGTTTAATTGCAAAAGGGGAGAAGATCCTAGAAAAGCGGAATATGGCTATAGATAGTATCAACACTCCTGATAGAGAGGCAGTTTCACGCTTTTGGAAGGTGTGAAAGAGATTTAAAGCGGCAATCTTCTAGAAGCTTTCTCCAAGCTTTCTTTCCATTCTTATCTCACGCTTTCTTTCTATTCTTGTCTCAATTCTTATCCATTCTTTGAAGAAGGAGGAAAATAGTTGTAATGAGTTGGCGTTTCTTATTTTATATGTTTTCTTAGGTTTTCATAAGTTGTTAGATGCTTATCTTGTTTTAGGTTTAGAAATAAAGCTTGCATGTTGGCAAGTCTTAGTTGTAAAAGCAAGGAGATTTTAGGGTTCCCTACTCCTCTGCTTAGTCATAAATAAGTGCAGTGTTTGCTCATTTTAGTTTAGCCATGCTAGTGATAACAAGACATAAGTGCCTTTAGTGCCTTCTCTTGGTTATTCAATGTTGTTCAGAACCGTGCTTGTGATAACAGAATCGCTGAGCTTATGCCTTCGTGTTTGTTATCGTCTAGTGTCAGTTCACTTTGTGTAAAGAGCAAGTTTGCATGCCTCCTTAGCTGCAAATCCTTGTTTAGTGCATGTGTTATGTGTCAATTATAATCAGGTTGATCGCATGTTGCAAGTATTTTGCTACAACTTGCTGTCCCGAAATTGTAATCTTTGTTCCAGAAGTTTGAGTGAATAAAATCTTGAAGCTTGCTTTGCTGTCGTCGATATAAATATCTCAGATTTCCGTTTATTGTTTTGTGTTAGAAGTATGAGGAAATAAAATCCTGAAGCTTGCTTTGCTACTCTTGAAATAAAAGTCTCATATTTTCGTAATACTTTTATGATCTCTTTTTTAGCTTGCCTTAAATGTATGTTGAAGAAAAGTTTGTTTGAGTATCTTTGTCAGAAAATCAATCTCGTTCATTTCTAAACTCTCTTGCTCTGCGTTTACTTGAGAGGGTAGAAATGTTTTAAGCATAGGTTAAGTTGTAGTTGTCTAGTTTCATTAAAGGGAAAACCTCAGACGCAACATCTAATGTTCTATAACCTTGTGTTCTCGCAGCTGAACCAAAAAGATAGGCGTAATTAAGTTTAGTTTACTTTCTTTATGCAACTCAGCAAAAGAGGGAGCTTCCCCTCCTAATTCGAAGAGCAGTTTACTGCACATAGTTGTCCGTTTCCAGAACGCTTTCCAGAGGTGCGATTTGAAACGCCAACAAGCTGTCCGTTTCTAATTCACATCCCAGAGGTGCGAATTGAAACGCCAACAGTTTTTTGGCGCCCACCATGGCGTACGAGGCATAAAACTTCAAAAAAAGCTTACGCTTTATGACACAAGAATGACCATCTGGCACCCTATTGCGTGATCCAGCCAGAAGCAATGGATGATAACAACAATAATGCTGGCAGGAATCCAAGACGTCCACCCCCATTACCTCGAGGTAATATCATTAGACCTTTGCCTTTGAGGGAACATCATGAGTTACCTAAAGGGTCAAGGAAGCACTTTCCACAATTTCATGGTGATGGAACTCAACGTCCTGATAATCATATTTCAACCTTCTCAACGGCTTGTGTCGTTTTGCCTATGGCACATGAAGACATCGTTGTTTGTCTCTTTGTGGAGACTCTTGTAGGGAATGCTGCTGACTAGTTCAATCACCTGGAGTCGGGCATTATTACAAGCTGGGCAACTCTGAGCGAGAAATTTTTGGCGAGATTCAAGCCGATCGAAGGCAGTCATTGGTTGCTTGCCAAACTTGCAAATTCAAAGATGGAGTACAAGGAACACATGAGGGACTTTGTAGCAAGATTTAATCATCTTGTTACATGACTTTCTTCTACACTTAATCCATCACCGAAGATTCTAATGAGTTGTTTCATAAATGCCCTTCCATCAGAGATAGCCTTCTTCCTCAAAACGGCAAGACATACAGAATTGACGGATGCGCAAGAACACGCCGTCAAGTTGGCGGATAATATGATTACTTTCGACTTGATGAAAATAGAGTCTACCAGATCTCTAGCTCAACAATTGTACCAACCAAAGAGAAATAATTTTCAGCCACGGTTGCCAACACCTCCACCAAGACCAACGATTGAAGCTGCACAAAATGCGGTATTTTGTTCTTTCCATGACATAGATGCACATACCGGTACTACATGTCCTGAAAATATAAGAATGAATCAAATCATGGGATATGTTGATGTTGCACCCAATTCCAATTTTGTCCCTACATCAAGTTTGAATGTTGTCTTACCACAGACAGACAACTTCGATGGCGACTCCGCAGCCAATATTTTTAGTCCATTGTTGAAGAAAAAGAAGACCTTCGCCACTACTCTATTGTAGTAAATCACAAAAGACCTTCAACACCTGTGTTTACATGTGCTCAACACTTGAAGGTGCTGAAGGAAGAAGAAGAGAGGCCAAGAGCTGAAGAGCAAGTTAAGGAAGCGGTTGCTCAGGACCCATCTTTAGCAAATTTCGACATTGTAAACTCGATAATGAAGACCAAGGTTAAGATTTCACAATTGGAGTTTCTTCGAGATCATCCTAAGCAATTGGACATAATAATAGATGGAAAGAAAGAAGCTTCAATCCAACCTACATTGCTTGAGTCATTTGTTCCAGCGAAAAAAAAGCCTAAACCCTTCTATATATCTTTGTATATAGGAGGATTTAAACTAAGCAATTGTATCATTGATTCAGGAACCTCAGACAACGTCATACCTCTACAAGTAATGAAAGCATTGGGACTTTTGTGCACTGAAACACAGGACAAGTGTTATTCACTTGAGTCTAAGTCAGTGTCGTTGGTCGGATAGTTGAAGGACGCTCAAGTAAGGTTGGTAGCTTTCCCAAAGAAAAAGATAAAGATGAATATCCTAGTGGTTGATGTCCCAACAAGCTACGGGATGTTGTTGAGCTAGAGCTTCTGCAGAGATCTTGGTGATGCAATGTAGTTAGATTGGTCGTCCACAACCATTCCTGTGAAGAAAGGTAGAATCAAGTTAGAACTTGAGGCCGAATCCCAGTTCATAGTGGTGAAAATCCCAAAACCCCCAGCCCAGATTCTATATCAAGAAACGACTCTTGGTAATTGTGTGACATTGTCAGAAGTAAGAATTGAAAACCAGAACATTTCTTATTCTGAAAGGAGACTGACAGAGGATACAAGGTTATGGACAATGCATTTAGATGGGGGTTGTTCAGTTGTAGGTTCAAAAGAAGGGAAAATAATCATCTCCCCTAAAGGATTGCTACAATTGGAATTCACTGAAGCTGAAAAAGAGGCGCTTTTGTTAGGCCTTAAAAATGCTAAAGACATGGGAATTCAACTCCTATGTGTTAAAGGGAATGTGGAGTTGATCGATGAGCCAATCAAAGGATATTTCCAGGTCAGAAAGGATCATCTACGGCATTATAGAAATCGGGTTTGGAACGCGATCGATTGGTTTGAAGAGTTCGACATCAAAAACATCCTAAAGATTGACAACAGAGACATCCCGAAGATGAACAACAACAAAGTTGGTGACTCAGTAGTACCTGCTGTAATGTCCCCCTCTTAGCAGTGATCTTGGTGATGGTCGTTAGCCTATTTCTGAGACCCATAGGCTACTCGAAAGTGGAAATTAGGGTTTCCTATTCTGGTGGAGGTTGTTTAGCTCTTTCTGAAGATTGCCCTTGGAATTTCGAAGTTCTGTTTGTGGATTCTTTCTAGGTTTTTTGAAAGCTTCGCAACGGTATAGCTAGCATGTTATTCTAAGCAACTTCCTGAATTTACTATTTTTAGTAAATTTTATTTCTGGCAATGACCCTATTGGCATCAGTACTCTTGGCTTTCCTCTTTGAGCAATTCAGTTGGCAGTGTTTGATTTGGCTTTGGGATGCTTTTTCAGAAGAGATAAGTTATATTAATAATGTTATATTTTAATATTATGTCCCTTGGCCTAGCTTGATGACTTTTAAGTTGTTTTAAAAGGTGGTCTTCATGGGTGGACGCCTCATCAAGGGGTTAATTGAAATATTTTCAAAATGATAAAGTGGGACTAAGGAGAAAAGGGACGCCAACTTGAGGAAGCTTCTAGAGGTGCTCTTCACAGGTTATAAAAGGAGGTTACTTCTCTTCATGTCATTATCTGGAGTTTATTGCAAAGTTATGCTATCGGAATGGTGACTGAATCCTTCGGGGAAAGCATACCCCCTAGCTTGGCTTGACTTCTTGCTTGAAAGATAGCAACTAGTTAAGATAGGATTGTCCTTGGTCTTTGAGTTGAGATTTGAGCATTGTAGGAGTTGAGTTATTTGCATTTTATCAGATTTGCAGAGTTGCTGGAGTTGTTCAGCTGATTTTAGTTTTTATTCATATCTTGCAAAATAAAAATAGTATCATTTTGGGTATTGTTTCTATCTATTTCCTTAATAGGGGCGACCCTTCAAGTTGATTCTCAGATTTTATTAACAAGTATTGGATTTTTAAAGGCAAAATCGCCCTTCCTAGAGGGCCGTAATTTTCTGGAACTGCCTTGGATTCCATGCAAAATAAATGAAGGTTGTTTGAGTTGGTTTTAGTGTCCAATCTTGGTCGCCATCCATGTTAGAGTATTATGCATTTTATCTCATGTCGATTGGTTGGGTTTTGAGCAAGTTATGAGCAATTTAGTGAGGTTACAGGTTGCTGGTCTGCACAATTTCAGTCACTGTCATAGTCATATCAGATTATGAGAATTCGTCTCTTGAGTGGGATTGAGTCTAGGAGGTCAAGTTAAGTATAGGAGAGTTCCTTTACATTATTGCAGCATTGAATGACTTCTAATCATGTGCTCTTGGCAGGTTCTACATCACATTGTAAGTTGAACAGTAGTACTGTCAGCATTTCTCCTCTTCTTATCTAATTCTTACAATTCCCACGATTGTGGAAGAGACTGGCCTCATTTCAGTCTATAGCTTCAGATTTCCGTTTCTTGCATCACCCGTTGAATAAGTGGAAGAGGCTGGCTTGCCGCCTATTTATTTACTGTAATGCATTATTTCATCATATTGTTGATCAGCTAAACTATCAACACACTCCCGTTGAATAAGTGGTCGAGTTGCATGTTTAATTTCAGTAACGATCTTCATTTCCAGTCCTCCCACTGAATAAGTGGTAGAGTGATTGTTATTTCCTTTCTCTACTCTTTCACCAATTTTCAGTGTGCTAACGATCCACTTTCGAGTATGCTCTCACCTTGCCCACATTGGGATCTGGGTTGATCAGAGGAAAGGGTTCCCTATAGTAGGATTGTTATGTTCACTAACATTAATGGGTGAAATCATTGTGTCAAAAAATGAAAAAATTGGCTAGCACATCTCAGTGGTATCAAAGCCATCATTCTGCCAACCTGTGTTCAACCGAGTTCAGTTACAGATGAGTGACAGAGCCCACAAATACTACACCAGAAGTTAGGCAGGAAATTTGCAGTTTCAATTTCCGTCTACACCAGAGGCAGAGACTTTCTCAGAGGCACTTAGAGAAACAAGGAAAGCAATTGACAATGGTAAAGCAGTTGAAAAGATGACAGACAGCCTTAAGCAGGCCATGGAGGAGAGAGATGATAGAATGAAGAAGAAGTTTGACGGGATGATTGACTTGATGTCTCGCTTACTTGCAAGAATGGATCAGCAGGCTACAAATAATCAGCCCCATAACACAAACAACACTAATGGTGAAAATAGTGGAGTTAATGGAAACAATGGCAGTGGGAGAGACCAAACTATTGGCCAACATGAGGCCACCTCTAGAGAATCAGCCTCTAGGCCACTTTTCCCCACATTCACACAAAGAGAAAAACCGCAAGTTGAAGTTGCAACACATTTTGCAGATGATGCCACACAAGCTTACTTGGAGTATGCCTCCTTTCCTCCTGATCTTAGGGAACAGTGGACCTTTGATCAATTCATAAATCAAAGGAACCGGAGAAATGGTGGAAGAACTGAATACCGAGCTCCTATGGGTCCTAGAACGGACTACCAACAAGCTCTCAAGAAGGTGTCTTTGGCTCACTTTGATGGAAGTGATGCATGCATAGCCAGGGCGTGGGTACAGAAGCTGGATAACTACCTCTCCTTGAGGCCTATACCAGAAAAGGATGCAATTAAATTCGCCACCCTACACTTGGAAGGAGCTGCCCATGAGTGGTGGTACCATGGTTTGTTCACCCTTGGCCACAACCTAATTAAAACATATGAGGAATTCACCAACAAGCTGATCGAAAGGCCCATGCTTGGTTTGACCTAAAATTGACTTTTGACAACAATTTTACAAGATTTAGACCATTTTTATTGTTGGCGTAAGAACTAACACCTCTGGAGTGTGAGTTTGTGCGTACAACTATGCACACTACGTAATGAGTGCTCTTCAAATTAGGAGGGGAAGCTCCCTCGTCGTGCTGGAATGCATGAAATAGAAAATTAAACTAAATCCTATCTTTTTGTTTTCAGCTGGTAGAGGCACAAGGTTAAGAAAACCTAGAACGTTGCAGCTAAGTATTTTCTGGTTTCGCAGACCATCTAACTACAACTAAGCTAACTTCTTTAAATCGATCTAGTTTCCTCAAGAAACAGAGCATGAGGAAATGGAGCAGGAATGTATTATACGATAAACTTCAAGTGCGGGCTCACAACATGAAGGCAAGGGAGGCGCAACTATTTGCTAATCTGGAAAGAAGTTTATTAAAAAAAACAAATAAACGGTAAACTCCGTACAACTTCACAACATGAAGGCAAGGTAGGCGCAACTATCTGCTTGGCTAAATGAGTCTACTATCACACACATCAAACGATAAGCTTTAAGTTCAGTTTTGCAACATGAAGGCAAGGTGGGCACAACTATTTGCTCTTCTGAATGGGCTCATGATAAACAAAACACAAAGTAAGCAACTGGGACAGTATATTGTATAGACACAATACGCATGCAATAACGATCAAACCAGCAACCCCATTTAACTAAGCTTGAATAAACACCATGACAATAACATGAAGGCAAGGTAGGCGCAACAATTTATTATAACAGCAATCACTCTTGAATAGATACAATAATAGCAATACTACAGGCAAGGTAGGCGCAGCATGTATGCTATCAAGCAAAAGTTCTAATTTACAAGGGTGAACCAATCTTGAGAATAGGCATGTTGCCGACAACGCAGCAATTCTCTATCACCAGGAAAAGCTAATTACAAATGAGCTAAAAGCTCTTATTTATAGACTTCAAGGTGTAGGCAACCCTAAAATCACCTTGAGTCAACTACAGTCCTGCAAGACATGCAAGATCTTATTCCTAAACCCTAATTGAATGAAACTATACAGTTAACTGGGAAACTATCATCAGTTAACTGAAACATCTAATCTAAATGGACAAGGTGCAAGCATGCACATCCTTATTGAAAGCAAGTTAATTGGAATGCTATCATCAGTTAACTAAAAGATCTAATCTAAGCTCCAAGTGTTTGTAGATGTTTCCAAGAAAGACATGGCATGCAATGTGTAACAACCAGTTAACTCGAAAAGAAGCCTCGAGTTTAACTCCTATGTCTAATGTCATCTTGGAAAAGGTGGGATGCCTTGAACTAAAGTTCACTGACCCTGATCTCGAGCAAGTAACCCCTCCACGAGGTTACTGACTGCATCATCATTTAGAGGTCATCACATGTCTTAACTGTCAATTCACTGCTTGTCAGCAACTCAAGCAAACCTAGAAACCTCTTGGCACTTCACTGACTGGTAATTCTAGCGGCTCTGCAATTGAAGTGATGGCCGCTGTTTCTTCTACAGCTTGATACTTCTCACCTTTTTGACGCTTTTCTCTATGGAAGAGTGTTGCATGATGAAACCGCAAAGTTTGACTGCGAACACTTTGGTTGTGAGAAATGCAAATGAACTTGCTACATACGCAGAAACCCAATGGTATCAACCCTCTAAACTGGCCTTGGAAGACAATCAGCTATACGAGGCATGAAACAATGTGAACTTGAGTGACTACGCTTGTCAACCTTTCTGAGGTGCTTGATACAAATCGATGTCAGCTTTTCTGATGAAATCATGAATTAAGACTGACTTGGTCTTGAATTCGTTCTGCGTGAACTGCATCCTGAAAAACTCGCCTATTGATTGTGAACACGGCTATATTCTAACAACTTTTCTGGAAAGCCAAAAATAGCTTGCTGAGGCTAAAAATAGCTTGTTGGATGAGAATTTTTATGGAAAAATCTGAGATATGGGTTTTGTCCAGAAAGTGATTCTAAGACAACCCAGAACGTCACAAATGTAAAAAATTTCCCTTTACTCAGCCATGCAAAAGAATTTCAGTTGAGAAAATTAAAGCATAAAGAACAAATGTTCTGGAACAAATTTTCCTGAAAAATTCTGGCACATGGGTTTTGCTGAGAAAGCTCTTCTGAATCAACCCAGATACTTTGTTTCGCCAAAATTTGCCAACACTTTGAACATGCGAGAGAATTTAAGACGAGAAGATGGAAGAAATATAGAAGAGAAATAGACGTTTTTTATTATTTTAATTGTTTTTGTACCTTTTTCTTTCAAAATCGCCACTCTATCTTTGAATCTAATGCTGAATCTGGACTTGACCCTGCAAAAGAATTTACCTATCGCCTTCGAGCTTGATTATCTGATGAAAATTCACTAATCTCTTTGAGGAAATTCAAACTTTCAAAGCTGTGTGAATGAGAAAAGATGCCATGCTTGGTTAAATAGATGAAATCGTACCCTCGTGCATGCATGCTGAAACCCTTTTTGTGAAGAAGAAATTCGATTGGTCTCTCACCAGTTGAACTACCATTGTCTTTGAGTCTTAGACTAAAAATAATATTTTAATTTCAAAACATGCAAAGAACCAAAAGTGGCGCCTAATATTTATCTTTGAAGAAATTCATCACTTTCAATGCTCTGTGTGCAAAAATATTTTTTTTAATCATTTTGCCAAAAATAGCCTCTTGTTGTGCTCAACACACTTCACTGATTCTAAAAAGTCAAATTTTGATCTTTTAGGCGTCCATTTGCAAGAGTTATGAGATTTTTGAGAATCTCCTATTTTATAGCTGGCTACAAAATTACATCTAAGCATGTTCAACTCTAATTTCCGGATGATTGAATGATCCTATGACCGTGCTAAGATATCCACTGTGAGGCCTGTATAACAAGGATGAAATGTCTGCTGGGAGCAACAACTGTTAAAATCATCATCTGACACCTTAGAAAATCAGGCACCTCTGATTAAAGTGATGCATTGATTCCAGACTTCTCCGTATTGCCTTCTGATGCTTCAAACTGCTATTGACGATGAATGATGAGCCCTGCTGACTGAATAGTAGATTCATTGAGTGACTGGAAGTATTGTGCATCCAATGACTGTATGTGAGGTATCTGCAAATTGTATCAGGAACCCCAAAAAGATGGGCGCCCCTGGCCTGTGATAGCACAAATACCATTCTGACAAAAGTGTCACTTTCATCCAAACACCATACTTTGACCCTTGATACCGGGAGCTAGAATGCTTCGATTCGCGTGCCGCTTGTCTCTCTGTATAATTTGGTCAACTTGCAAGAGATGTTCTTGGAGAAGATACAACCAAAAAACTGCTTCTAAGGCCTTTAAAAGAGAATCGACTTTTTCAAAGAAAATTCTAGCCTTATACTTAGTCATCTTTTGAACTGTCTTCAACCACTTCCACTTTATAGCATGGTCACCTTGACCTCGCACGTACGAGCTTTTGCCAAATCCCGGAGGGTGTCGGCTGGACTCGTTGAATGGCTGGAGTAATTGCACACAAGTCTTGTGAAGACTGCAATTGCAAATAACCCCATCTGGCAGGCCTAAAGGTTGGGTGCCCCTAGCCTACAGATATGCAACTTTGTGTAGCTATGCTTCACCATCCTTTGTTTTACGTGCTCGGTAGAACCTCTATCATGATCACTCAGAATGCCGGATCGTCTTGTGAACGGGTGCATCACAGAGCTGGACTGAGCTGGTAAAGATCTCAGGAAGACCTCAATTGCAAACTCATCCATCTGACAAGTCATATTCAAGGGCGCCCCTAGGCTACAGGGGCGCTCAAACCATCTCCTAGCAACCTTTTCTCACATGTATCCCGCCTGTAGTTTCAATTTCTAACATTCATAACCGGAGTTCTGCACTAGATATGCTTCCGCTTGATAGCTTGTTGAAAAGCCAGACTAATTCTGCAAAGACTGAATCCATTAGCAAACACATGCATCCAGACCTGGGCCTTCAAAAAGAAGGGCGCCCCTAGGCTATAAGGGCGCAGAGCTGCATTTCTAGACTGCCTTCATGTGAGATACACCCTTTGTAACCTCTGCTTTCGTCTTCGTTTGCCAGAGTTCTACAACTCGGATGATCTTGCTCCATAGTTAATCGGAAAGCTAACTGAAAACCGAACACAATGAATGTATCCTCCATCCAAAGCAATCAACTCTTGACCTTCAAATGGAAGGGCACCCCTGGGCTACAGGGGCGCAGATTTGCTCTGAATTCACTGATTTTCACCATTTTATGCTTTACAAACACTATATCTGCTGCTTAAGGTTGACCACGTTGAAGTGTTGTGACTGCCGAGGCATGTGTATGGCTATACTTCATCATTTTCACATGTACAGACACTGTAAAGTTGATTTGCACGTTGATTGCGCAAGTGTCTACTACGTTGCATAGTGAAAAAGTTCCCAGACTTAAAATATTTTAGCACTTTTTGCCAATCTAAAAATCCCCTCCGTCAAAAAGCATATTTTTCAACATCTTTCATCATAGAGCGTTCTGCTTTGAGTTTCTGGTTTAGATTTTGATACCTGGTACTGGCCAACTGCCATTGACGACCTCAAAGGTCCTAACTTTTCTCCTGAAAAAAGTGAAAACTACCCACTAGGCTTAAACTGACTTTTAACTGAAATTGACTTCACCACTGTGATCGTGATGTGAAATAAGCCAATCAAAACTAATTTCAGCCAATTCTGACAAGTTCCTGGTTTTTTAGGGTTTTGAGCTAAAAAAAGATTTCGGAAACCCTAATATTCAAATTTTTTAAATTTTGCCAATATCTTCCTGGTATCACACTGACTAAAAGCCCATATTTTATTTGCCCAAAAATTGAGTTGTGACCTCATTTTTACAAGGTTTAGACCATTTTAAGCAAAATGCCTTAATGAAGCAAAAAATTCGGTTTGGGTACAACATTTATCAATATGCCTTATTGAAGCAAAAAAAATATTTTGGGTACAACAAATACAAAACCCAATCAAAAGTGACATTTGAAGGTGCCAAAATACTTTGGAGCTTCTCGAAAACATCAAATATCCCTTTTGGAACAACTAACGGTCATCAAGAAAGCCAAAGCTAATTTCAATGTTGACATGACCGAAAACAAAGACATTACAACGATGAAGACCCTTCTAAAAAGAAAGAATTTAGAAGTATATGTGGGGATAATCTGAAAATTAGGAAGAGGAGATCAAAGCTAAAAGAGAAGATGTTGAACCCCATACAAAAAGAAACCGAAGAGAGAGAGTATATGGATCCTCAAGGTTATTCTAGTGGCAAGGAGCAAGTCTCAGTTGTATCTCCTATTCTTATCATATCTCCTCATCATTATGTACCTCATTCTCCTCCCATAGTAGAGCCTCCATCTTTTCCGACTATCAATGCACTTCTAGAAGATACTTCTTTCATAGTTGTTTCTAATCCACCTGCGTCATTTGATCTGTCAACTAAGAACATCCCAAGCTCTTCAGAAAGTCTTGCTCCTTCATGGTTACAACAAAGCTTGGCAATGAAAAGAAGCATTGCTCAGCTAGTTATCTCGGAATATGATACAGTTGCCAACCTGATTCAAAGATATGCCAAGTCAAGGAAGACTAAATTACATCGAGGTTGACAATTGATTCTTCATCCAAGAATATGTGCATTGAAGTAGCTCAACCCATTTCAAAGAAAAATGTGGACGAAGATAATGAAAGTGATTTAAACATCACCAAGGAAGATCTTGTCCCTTCGACACATAGAGGTGATATTCACAGCTTTTAGGTGTCTGCAACCAAGTTGATTCAAAGCACAAAGAAAGAGAAGCAAATGAAGGATCAGCTCAAACAACAGGTGCAAGTTTTGACATCTTATCTTAGGTCCATTATGAATACATTTGCTTTACCCATAGTTTTAGCCCCTGCCTCTGCAATTCCTATTTCTAAGGGAATCATTGAGAGGGAAGTTATAGAGAGTGTGCACAAATACCACTCATATGGAAAGGTAACTGAGAAATGGGTGGATCGTATGAAAGCAGATGTTTTAGATTTCATTGGGAAAGCTAAAGAATTTTTTGAAAAAGCAGATGTTCAAAAGAAGAAATTGCAAAGGAGCTAAGAAAGATGAGAAAAGAAGAGTCAATGTGGCAGGGAAATTTGACAGACCTCCAGGAGATGAATAAGATAGATGTCAATATCTTGACTACTAAGAAGATTTTCTCAAGTATTGAAGAGAATAAATCTGATATGTGGCTTCATAGCATGGAATGGAACCTTGCAACTATCAGTCAAATTTTGACAGAACATGAGAAACTTTTGGCGACTTGTGAACAAATAAAAACAAAGATTCAAGATGATCTCCTGTCACTCAACATAGATACATTGGAAAAAGATGGAATCCAAGACCTAGATGTTCAGACTATCAAGGGTAAATTTGTAAAATATTATCAATGAAGAATTGTTCAATAAACAGGTCTTCAATATGGAAGTGATGAAGACGTTTAGTAACATTTTTGTCACTCTCAATATGTGTAATGGTCATCCACCTGATTATTTCCAAAGTTTGGAAGATATTTAGAAGACTTGTGATACCTGGAAGCTAAGGATGAGCAATGTGATCATTCCTAGAAATAAGCTCATGGCCAAAGCTGTTAAGGTATTCAAGATATTTAGAGTAAAATCTTCCCATCAAAGACAACTTGTAGCATAGAGGACTTATACAGAAAGCACCAAGGATGGTACAGATGGAAGAAAAGGAGTTTCTCAATGACTTTGATTATACAAATTGCTTCTTAAATTTCTAAGTCATAAGTCACTTGTTTTGTTTTAATGTTATCTTTTGTAAAAAGCGACTTTTATCTCATACTTGTAAAAGGTTAGAAAATGAGCCTTCTTTGCACAAAAGTTGAGAAATTTCTAACTTAAATAAAGTAATTTTATTTCTCTCAAAATTGTAAAGGTAATTTACCTGGGTAATTACAAGTTAATTATGAATTAGTTACCAAGGAAAACCTATATATACAATGCTTATGCTATTGTAAAGGGACTTCTTCAATTCTCACAAATTTGCATAAAGGATTTTTGGAATTGTATAATTTTACAAAGTAATGAAAAACACTTTTGAACGGGCATTCATGGTGTTTTCTATGTGTCATTGTTAATATTTTTGTATGTTAAATTAATCATGACCTTTGTTATCCTAATCTTGTTTGTGAAAGCGAATAGTCATAATATTCAATGAGTTACTTTTGAAGACATATTCAATTTTTGGTATCTAAACTTGGATGTGTTATAGTTTGAAATCCATAGTCATTATGAAGCTCATATGCGTGATCACCAATCTTTATAATGCATTTGTTTAAATTTTAAGCAAGTCTGCTGAACCCATAAATAGCATTGTACATTTGTTGTTCGGGGTTTCTTTCCATTTCAGTTATGTTAAATCGTTTTCATTCCTTTAAATACTTTTTGGTTAAAAGTACATTCACAAATCCAAAATAAGATCATTCGAGGAAGCTGCCCCTCTCAAACGCAAAGGAAGATTGCGATTTCATAAGCAATCTCTCCAACTATTGGAACGTTTTTGCCGCTTTCTATTGGGCGAGTCATATAACATTTTCGAAGTGACAAATCCGTTTACCAACAATAGGTGGCTTAGAAAAACACAAAACTGATCATAACGATGCCTTGTTAAACAGATTTATAGAGGGGTAAGCAAATATGACTCAAGGAATACATGGAATCATCTTTCTCACATACTCATCGCCTATATTTTCAATGACGATGAGAACTGCATAACAAGTTCACTATGCTATTGAGGTTGCCAAGGGTTAGAAGTCTTCAAAGTTATAACATATGTTGTAGGGTTCAGCAGAATCTCAATGCTAGATTGTTGATATTAAGTAGCATCGGTCTGATAAAGAGACTTGATCTTCACTTAAAACAAGTATTATATTAAATGGAGAGACACGCCCCTTGAGCCGACATGTCTCCACGTTGTGGAGACACATCCACTCATGGGACGTGTCTCCCACATTTGATATTTATGCTAACTCGCTCCTCACTTAAACGAAATGGAAATTGATAGATATTGTTTACATGTGTGGATCGACAGTTATACAGAGAAGAATTTAATCATTCCTTAACATGGTATCAGAGCGCAGTTATGGAAGATCCGATTAAATTCTGGAACGAACAATAACTTCTGAGTTCGATATATATAGAGCAGAATACACGCCACACCCAAATGATATGAAAATAGAGTTACTTCAGACCACTTAGAATGTTACATGAAGCATGGGTCGTTCCCTGTAACGCATTGGACGAACACGAGTCTTACAATTGCAACTCAGAGAGAGCGCCTCTATCCAGCATAGAATAGTGACGCGATGGAGAAGAGGTCTCTCGATGGTCACATCAGAGAGACAATTTTATGTTGTTGTCGCAACCCAGAATCCACCTTCCGGAAATGTGCACCGAAGAGATGATGATATAATGCCAGCCCGCGTCGATCTCTAAGAGATGGATCGACTCTATTTTCACCTTCCGCTGGTTGCAATGTAAGTGTGCATCAGTGAATGAGGCTCCCGAGAAGAATGCGAATGATAGTCTTGTTCTTGGGCGTCAAACAACCACCTATTCCACCAGCAATAGTCCCCACAACAAAGACGCGATGTATCCTAGAACCATTCAAGAAGTCATGCGGATGCTCAGAGGCTCTAGATGTGTATTCGGTGATCTATCGCTCTCAGCTCCTCCAATCATCCTGGTCGATACTCCTACGGTAGTAATATAAGCAATCAGAGAATGGCGGAATGAATGAAATGACGACTTAGGATGTGAATGTAAAGCAACCGAACACAAAACTCCCAGGCTGTTACTCCGCCCAGTTCCTTCATTTCTTTCCACGAACTAGCGCCTGTAATAAGCAGCGTCCTTTTGGAAGCTTTTTCAGTATGCCTTCCAAAGACTGAGTTGCCTATTTCTACGACGGGGATGTAGGAAGTGTGTACTTTGGTCCCAATCACCCTATGAAGCCACATCGACTTTGTATGATACACCATCTAGTGCTTTCTTATGAGCTTCACAAGAAGATGGAGATATATCGACCCCACAAAACATATCCAGTGGAGCTAGCTCAGTTTCATTCAGCAGATTATGTGGAATTTCTGCATCGAATAACACCTGATACTCAACACATGTTCACAAAGGAGCTACTGAAGTATAATATGGGAGAAGATTGCCCTGTATTTGAGAACCTATTTGAATTTTGTCAGATCTATGCTGGTGGCACTATAGATGTTGCTCGTAGGCTGAATAATAAGATCTCTGACATTGCAATAAATTGGGCTGGTGGTCTTCATCATACTAAAAAGTGCGAGGCATCAGGTTTCTGCTATATTAACGACTTAGTGTTGGGAATTTTGGAGCTACTTAAATACCATGCTCGAGTTCTTGATATTGACATTGATGTCCATCATGGCGATGGTGTGGAGGAAGCCTTCTATTACACTGACAGGGTGATGACAGTGAGCTTTCACAAGTATGGTGATATGTTTTTTTTTCCCTGGAATAGGTGATGTTAAGGACGGATAAAGAAGTGTTGTTCTCGTTGCCTTCGTGAAATCCATCATTGTAGGATGCACTAGGGTTCATCTTTGTTGTTTCATCATCTGAACATCATAGAGCTTGTTGCACCTGTATAGCAATTCTAGGTGGGTCGCAGCTGGAAAAGGAGTGCATCGATAAATTTGAAAGGTCAAAGACCATATTCAAATTTAGCCAACTACCACTACAAATTATGTGACATGGGCTTGTGATCAAGCCGTGAACCTGTAGAAGGAAGGTTGTGGACTGATCTGAGCGCAAGCACAACATTCCACACTGTGTCCTGTATTTGCATCCATCGGAATACTTAAAAGAGATGAGTATTCTTTGTTGAATTTATGTTATATCATTTATTTGGATCTTGTGTGATTAGTAAAAGAGATTATGTTTTTTCTCTTGATTTGTGTTCACTAATTTAAGATCCTTGAAGTTTCAAACTATTCAATGCGAGTTATTGCTATAACCTGAGATAGTAAACTTTGTATGAGATTTCTTTGGATAGTTTTTGAACTCTTAGTAATCTCTTCTTAATGTTTTCAGGACAGATCAAGAAGTGTAAGAGATTGCTTTCAAGAAGAGCTTGATGCATCCTGTAAGAAACATTGTTTGCAGCCATGTGACTAAATGAATGGTTGAAGACATCTTTTCGAAGAGGAAGAATTAACCTTCAGAGGGAGTTCTATGACTCACTGAGAATAAGTAAGAGTTGCAGTATTGCAAGGCCAGATTCTAAATCCTTGAAGTACCTCTTCAGCAGTTAAGATCAGAATTGCTCAAGTCAATCAACCTGGATTTAACATTGGTACCTTTGCAAACCTATTTATAATAGAGGGATCTGGGATGAGGTTGAAAAGGACAACCCTGAATCTCTACAGAGGTGTGCGTTGGAATCCATTTCTCTAAAGTATTGTAAACATCTTTGGTCAAGGAGGTCAGGAGGTTGATGCAAGTACTTCAAGCTTCAGAGGGAGTCACATTTTCACTTGTTGTAATGCATAATTCTCTGAGATAGAGAGATATGAGGTGAAAGCCCCTGTTCATCTCTGAGATTGAGATGAGGCGTCATGTTGAGAGACTCCATGACGACATGTCCTAGGATCTAACTTCAGAAGAGCCCTGGCACCTGCAGTATGGCTTAAAGGGGGGGTGTTGAATATAAGCCACACCCAGACTGATAATGGGCTAGCCACAAGGGAACAGTAGCTCAGTTGATAGAGCACTCCAGCAACAAATGGAAGGTCCTAGTGAATGCTCTAAACCAGTTCGGGTATGAGCCAAAGGAAATTCACCTTATGGCTGTAAAACACATATTGAGATATCTTCACGGCACTATTGGATATGATCTTCTTTACAGAAAAGACCAACTAGATCAACCTGGAAACTTTGATTCAGATTGGGCTATGATCTCTTGGATCTGCAGAAAACAGTCTTTTGTAGCACAAAGCTCAACAGAAGCTGATTACATTGCAGCCTCTATGGGGGCAAGAGAAGCAGTTTGGCTTCGTAAAATTGCTTGAGGGACTCCTTGATCTAAGCACATTGAGATCCCCTATCACCATGTAAGAGATATGGTCGTAAGGAAAGTGATCCAGTTGGAGTATATTAGTTCAAATGTTTAAACAGTGGACATACTCAAACAACCTCTCTCCAGAGTTAAGGTTGAACTCTTCGAGAAGAAAACTTGGTATGTAATTTGATATTATGGTTGAAATTCAAATTGTTTATAAGTTGTACTAATATATAAAGATGTTTAATGTGTAAACTCTTTTGTCATGTGTGTGACTCCATGACCTTATGGGCCTACTCCCCCTGTGTACATTATTGAAAGGTGACAATCTTTCTAATAATGAACACTTGTATTTGACATTGTAAAGTGACAACTCTACAATGATAAACTATCATGACAGATATCATGTGACTTGATATCTGTGGACATGTCATGATAGTATCTCTTGGACACTTTGATGGATATCATGGGACTTGATATCATCTGAAGATCATTGTGATCCTTAAGATATAATCATGGTGGATATTTATATCCGTGGATATGCCATGAATTATGGTAGACGTCATGTGACTTGATGTCAGTGCACATACCATAATGAAGATGTGTTATGAAGAATGTCATGTGACTTGACACTTTCAGAAGCATACCATATCTTCTGATATCACGAGTTAGGTGATATCACTTTTACTTGGTGGAAGTTATTTTCCTAGCTAAGAGGGAGTGTTGAATAATAAAGATGTGTTATGAAGAATGTCATGTGACTTGACACTTTCAGAAGCATACCATATCTTCTGATATCACGAGTTAGGTGATATCACTTTATACTTGTTTAGAGTTTATCCTCCTCGCTAAGAGGGAGTGTTGATATTAAGTAGCATCGGTTTGATAAAGACACTTGATCTTAGACTTGATCTTCACTTAAAACAAGTATTATATTAAATGGAGAGACACGCCCCTTGAGCCGACATGTCTCCACGTTGTGGAGACACATCCGCTCATGGGACGTGTCTCCCACATTTGATATTTATGCTAACTCGCTCCTCACTTAAACAATATGGAAATTGATAGATATTGTTTACATGTGTGGATCGACAGTTATACAGAGAAGAATTTAATCATTCCTTAACATAGATGACTCAAAAAAAAACCATTGGACTTAAAAGCTAAATTGTCTGTTTAGCAAACTTTTAAAGGGGTAAGTAGATACATATATAATATATGTATATGTATATATATGTACATATACACTATTGTACCCAAACCAAATTTTTTGCTTCATTAAGGCATTTTGCTTAAAATGGACTAACCCTTGTAAAAGTGGGGTCAAAACTCAGTTTTTGGGCAAATCAAGTATGGGTAGTCAATGTGATGCTAGGAAGATACTGTCAAAATTTGGAAATTTTGAAAATTAGGGTTTCTAGACCCCCATTTTTAGGTCAAAACCCTAAAAAATGGGAACTTGTCAAAATTGGCTGAAATTAATTTTGATTGGCTTATTTCACATCACGATCACAGTGGTGAAGTCGGTTTCAGTTAAAAGACAGTTTAAGGCTGGTAGGTAGTTTTCACTTTTTTAGGAGAAAAGTTAGGACCTCTGAGGTCGTCAATGGCAGTTGGCCAGAACCAGGTATCAAAATCTAAGCCTGAAACTCAAAGCAGAACGTTCTACAATGAAAGATGTTGAAAAATATGCTTTTTGACAAAGGGGTTTTTCAGATTGGCAAAAAGTGCTAAAATATTCTCAGTCTGAGAACATTTTCACTATGTAACGTAGTAGACACTTGCGCAATCAACGTGCAAATCAACTTTCCAGTGTTCGTACATGTGAAAATGATGAAGTATAGTCATACACACACCTTGGCAGTCATAGTACTTTGATATGGTCAACCTCAATAGTTAATACGGTGTTCACAGAGCACGAAATTGATGAAAAAAATGAAGTTCAGAGCAAATCTGCACCCCTATAGCCCTGGGGCGCCCTTCTATTTGAAGATCAAGATGTAGCTACTTTGGATTGCAAGTACACTCATTCTCTTCTATTTTCAGTCAGCTTTCTGACTAGCTATGGAGCAAGTTCATCTAAAATGCAAAACTCTGGCAGACAAAGGTGGAAGCAGAAGTTACAAAGAGTGTATACATCATGAAGATAGTCAAAGAATGCAGATTTGCGCCCCTGTAGCCCAGGGGCGCCCTTCTTTTTGAAGGCCAAGATTTAAATGCATGTGCTCACTGATGGATTCAGTCTCTTTAGGATCAATCTAGTTTTCCAACGAACTATCAAGCAGAGACGTACCTAGTGCAGAACTCCGGTTATCAGTATCAGAAGTAGAGACTACAGACATGATACATGTCACAAGGAATTGTCAGTTGGTGGTTTGAGCGCCCCTATAGCCCAAGGACGCCCTTGAATATGACTACCCAAATGAATGAAATTACAGATAGGATCTTCCCGAGATCTTTTCCAATTCAGTCCAGCTTCGCAATGCACCAGTTCGCGAGACGATCCGACATTCTGAGTGACCGTGACAGAGGTTCCACCGAGCACGTAAAACAGAGGATGGTGAAACGTAGCTACACACAGCTGCACATTTGTAGGCTAGGGGTGCCCAACCTTTAGGCCTATCAGATGGGGTTATTTGCTTTCGCAGTCTTCACAAGACTTGTGTGTGATTACTCCAGCTATTCAACGAGTCCAACTGTTAGCCTCCGAGATTTGGCGAACGCTCGTACGTGCGAGGTCAAGATGGTGATGCTGAAAAGTGAGAGTGATTGAAGACAACCAAAAAATGACTGGTGAATACCAATCTCCTTGAAAAAGGCGCCCTTCTCTTTGAGGACTTAGAAGCAATTTTCTGGCTTCGTCGTTTCCAGAGACATCTCTTGTAGGTTGACTCAACTGTGCAGAGAGATAGACGGCGCACGAATCGGAACATTCCAGCTTCCGGTATCAGCGGGCAAAGTATGGTGTTCAGATGAAAGTCACACTTTTGTCAAAATGGTATTTGTGCTTTCATAGGCCAGGGGCGCCCATCCTTTTGGGGTTCTTGATTCAATTTTCAGATATCTTACATACAGTCATTAGATGCAGAGTACTTCCAGTCACATAATGAATCTATTATTCAGTCAGCAAGGTTCATCATTCACCGTTAGCGGCAGTTTGAAGCATCAGAAGGCAATACGAAGAAATGGCTAAATCTGGAATTAGTGCATCAATTTAATCAAAGGCGCCTAATTTTCCAAGGTGTCAGATGTTCATTTTAGCAATTATGGTTCCCAACAGACATTTCATCCTTGTCATGCAGGCTTCGCAGTGCATATCTTAGATCAGTCGCAGGATCATTCGATCACCCGGAAATCAGAGTTGAACATGGTCAGATGTAACTTTGCAGTCAACTATAAGATAGGAGATGCTCAAAAATCTCTTAACTCTTGCAAATGGACGCCTAGAAGGTCAAATTTTGGCTTTCTGGAATCAATGAAGTTTACTGAGCACATCCAGATGCTATTTTTAGCGAAATAATTAAAATAATATTTTTGCATGCAGAGCATTAAAAAGTGACGAATTTCTTCAAAGAGCTAAATATGGCATCTTTTTTTAACTTGCATGTTTTAAATTAAATGTTATTTTTAGTCTGAGACTCAGAGTCAGTGGCAGTTCATCTAGTGAGAGGCCAATCGAATTCTTTCACCGTTTGGGTTTCAGCATGCATGCATGATGGTACGACTTTGTCTATTTAACACAAGTGTGGCGCCTTTTCTCATTCACACAACTTACAGAATTCGAATTTCTTCAAGAGACTGGCGAATCTTCATCAGATAATCAAGTTTGAAGGCGACAAAAACATTCTTTTGCAGGTAGAGATTCAGATTCAAGGCAGAGTGGCGATTTTCAAAGAAGACAAAAAATAATTAAAAATAATAAAAAACATCTTTTTCTCTTCTAGATTTCTTCCATTTTCGCGCCTAGATTCTCTCACATGTTCGAAGAACAGGCAAATTTTGGCGAAACAAAGTATCTGGGTTGGTTCATAACGATCTCCTCGGCGAAACCCATGTGCTAGAATTTTTTTCAGGAAAATTTGTTCTAGAACATCAATTCTCGAAACTTTAATTTTCTCAACCGAAATTCTTTTGCATGTCTGAGTAGAGGTCGAATTTTTACATTTCTGACGTTCTGGGTTGTCTTAGAATCACTTTCTGGACAAAACCCATATCTCAGAATTTTCTGTAAAAATTCACTTCCAACGAGCTATTTTTAGCCTCAGTAGGCTATTTTCAACTTTCCAGAAAAGTTGTCAGAATATAGCCGTGTTCACAATCAACAGGTGAGTTTTTCAGAATGCAGTTCACCCAGCTCGATTTCAAGACCAAGTCAGTTTTGACTCATGACTTCATTGGAACAGTTGATTCGAATCTACATAAGGTGCTTCCCGAAGCAGTTTTGGATCCACTCAAGATCAGAGATTCGATAATCAAGAACATTCAGTAGTCTGGGTTGCTTGAGGCCACTTCCATGCCTATCTCAGTTCAGTACGTAGAGTTTGTAATGTCTTGCATTAAACATTACAATTATGCTACATGAGAAATACAGTCAGTAGATGGGCATGTCATATGTAGTTTCAAACCCCTTGACATTGAGCGAAGTATGGGTATACCTCAACATCTCGATGGGTTGGTCATTTCCATGAATCAAAGCGAGCAAGCATTCAATGCTGAATTCGATAAGTGTCAGAGTAAGATGATGGAGAGGTGGCTAAAATAGAAAAAGACCAAGTTGCCAAACAACGTAGGTCATGGCAAGTTCAAGGATGAGTATGGTATTCTAATTAAACTGCTTAATCGTGTCTCAGGTCATGCAGATGCAAACAAATTTCACCCATGGATGTACTATATCATTGGTAGAATCATCTTTGGGCAAGAGCATTATGACTGGGCATCCTTCATCAACGATACTATTCACGAGCAAATCATCGGATTCCTAGTTGCACACCAATTTCATATGTGTTCCTATCTTGTGTACTTGATCGCTTATCAAGGTCAGTTTAATGGGTTGAACACTGTGGGCATCCTCAGTGCACAGAAGGTCTATTGTTATTATGATCAGCTCGAGTTCACGAAGGCTGAAAGTCATTTGAAACGTGTGCAGGATGCTTTCTTGACTTATACAATGAGAAACTTGGACCGAGAGTTGCACATTCGTATCTTAGCAGTTGCTAGACCAGCAATGGAAGGTTGGGCAGACTGGTACATTCAGTTCCCTACATACACCTATATCCATATCTATGGATATACAGGAAGTCCAGCTATGTTACCACGTTATCCTTCGGATAAGACAATGTTCATGGAGTTCCTGAGGCAGCTGTATGAGGTTCACAAACGTTTGCGCCACATGCGTAAACAAGCTACCAACTTTCCTTTGCAGTTTGGGATATATTGGTGCAAGATAGCAATTGATGCTAAAGTTGCAGGACAGGAGTTGGAGAATTGCAAACTCAAGTTCCTGGTTGACACACGTACATATGATCCTTGGGGTTATTACGTAGCGCACCTTGGTAGTCGCTCTTATCACAAACCTACATTAGAGGATTACTGGGTGAATTGCGAGGATGACTTCGAAACGCGTAGAAGCAGCTATAGCAGGTTCTCTCTTCCGCAGATTTATGTCTTCTTGGCAGAAGATGTGGAAGGATTGTCAGAGAATGAGGGAGATGCACTTCCTCAGTTTTACAAAGAACAGATTGATGGACAACCACTGTCGTTAGTGAATTGGTATGCCAAAGAACTCTCATCGGTGAAGGAGAGATCAAGCAGGGTCATCCAGAATAGTATGCTTTATTTAGAAAGCAGAAAGATCAGAAAGGTATCCATGCCTAGAGCAAAGCCGCCACCAGAAGTTGTACTACCCTCCTCATCGAAACCCAAGCAAAAGAAAAGGAGTAACCCTCCTAGAAAGGATCCTGCACCTAGTAACTCAAAGGGAAAAGCACCTGTTGCTATTCCACATATAGAGCCTGTCATAGAAGTTGTTCAGAGTTCACCACAGCTAGAGGTTCAGCCACATTTGCCATCACCAACACCAGAGCAGCCTCCAGTTCCAATTCACATTGATTTGGACGTGGATTCACCTCCTCGTAGTAACCCTTCTACACATTCACTTTCATCAAATCCTCCTATGACCAATATAGATCATTCCAATGGGATTACTCGAGATTCATGGGATTACTCGGGATTCATTTTGGCTTGAGAGTCAGCTGGGAAGAAAAAGGAGACAGCCATCTTATGTTCTTGATCACTCAGATTTCGATCATGACCATCAAGATGTGCCTGATAAGAGGATCAAGAAACAAGTCCACATTGAGAGGAATGCAGGTAAAAAGATCATTGTTGAGACCGCTGCACCTCCAGAGGATAAGAGACTGGACGAGATGGAAGCTCAAGACTTCGAAGTGATCACAGTCAACTTCGATAGAAGTACATGTTAGACAAACATTGACCTCCTACAGGTTGCTACAGAGAGCGCAAGAGATAGAATGGTGAAGGATGGAGAAGATAAGTCAACCCTCAAGGCTGAAATACAACAGCTTTGCCAGTATATTTCTAGCCTAGTACATAGGACAGGGGATGTCGTTACCGCGCTTCCACATATGTTAGAGCCACCAACAGAACAGGGTCAGCTTGATCACTTGGTTGCATACGGCAAGCGGTTAGAAAAGTGGGAGGACTTTGTTGCTAGAGGCCACTTTGTACTTTCAGAGTTATTCCAGTTGCGGTATAATGCACGTGAACATCGTCTTGAACTTCAGGATGAGGAACGTGACTTGGCTATTAGTAGGCCCAGGGATGAGATCCGGATTGCTAACCTGGGGTTGTCATTTGACTCAGTCACAGATGTAGAGGATAAGGAAGATGTCTACGTTTGGAGAACATAGTTAATCTTCAAGGCTAAGATAGAAGAGACTATAGCATCTGAGTTGGTTGAGAGCAAAGAGCATGTTACCAGTGCACTCCGCTATGTGAGAGACTTTGTCTCTCAATTATCATGCCTGTATCAGCGTGTGGGTGGTGACTATGTTGAGCTTGTTGATGTTCAGTCAGAGCTCCAAGCACTTATTCACAGTATTTTCAGTGGTGAGACCATTGGCTATAAGATGAGTCAGCTTACAATCATGTCAGCATTGTTTGACAAGGCAATCAGGAGTAAAGGCGAGTTTCAGTGTCAGATAACTAATGGAGAAGACATGCTGCATAGACATGGGATTCTTCGCCATAGCTTCAATTCCCCAGAAGGTGAGGCAGTCAATAACCTTGTGGATGGGTTAATTGCTCGAGATCAGGGCCAGTGAACTTTAGTTCAGGGCGTCCCACCTTTTCCAAGATAAATATTAGACACAAAAGATGCCTCTTTCCGAGTTAACTCGTTGTTACACATTGCATGCCATGTCTATCTTGGAAACATCTATTTACACTTGGAGTTTCTTTTAGGTTTTTGCGTTAACTGATGATAGTATTCCAGTTAACTTGCTTTCAATAAGGATGTGCATGCTTGCACATTGTCCATTTAGATTAGATATTTCAGTTAACCGATAGTAGCTTGCCAGTTAACTGTATAGTTTCATTTAATTAGGGTTTAGAAATGAGATCTTGCATGTATTGCACGACTATAGTTGACTCAAGGTGATTTTAGGGTTGCCTACACCTTGATATCTATAAATAAGAGCATTCAGCTCATTTGTAATTAACTTTTGCTTGATAGCATACATGTTGCGCCTACCTTGCCTGTAGTATTGCTATTATTGTATCTGTCAAGGAACTTTTGCTTGATAGCATACATGTTGCGCCTACCTTGCCTGTAGTATTGCTATTATTGTATCTATTCAAAGAACCTTTGCAGGAAAGATTAATATATGTTGTACCCACCTTGCCTGTAATATTGTCTTTTTGTATCTGTTCATGAGCGTTTGTTTTGATAATGAATTGTTATGCCACTCAAGTTCCATGCAATTATTATGATGAATGCTTGCCTTAGATATAGTGGCTAGTTCGATCGTAGATTGTACGCGTGTCTCGCCTATGTAATTTGTTGTCCTAGTTGGCTATCTTTTGTGTTTTGTTATCAATAAGCCTATTCAAATTGAGCAAATAGTTGTGCCCACCTTGCCTTCATATTGAGAATTTGTACTCAAAACTTATCGTATGATGTGTGTGATAATAAGCTTATTCAACCAAGCGAATAGTTGTGCCCACCTTGCCTTCATGTCACAAATTTGTACCCAGCTTATTGTATAAAACCATTCCTGCTCCATTTCCTCACGCTCTGTTTTCTTGAGGAAACTGGATAGATTTAAAGAAGTTAGCTTAGTTGTAGTTAGATGATCTGCGAAACCAGAAAATCCTTAGCTGCAACATTCTAGGTTTTCTTAACCTTGTGCCTCTACCAGCTGAGAATAAAAAGATAGGATTTAGTTTACTTTTCTTTTCCATGCATTCCAGCACAACGAGGGAGCTTCCCCTCCTAATTTGAAGAGCACTCATTACGCAGTGTGCATAGTTGTCCATACAGACTTACACTCCAGAGGTGTTAGCTCTTACACCAACATACACATATATATATGAACCCATACCCAAGGAAAAAAAAAGTTGTACCAATGCACCCAAACCCATACCCATCCTCGACCAGGACTGCCAACTTGGGTGTTGGGTGTTGTACAATATCTTATTATTGTAAGACATTGGTCAAAGTTAATTATGATTCTACAAATAAAACAGCCAGCAATTTATAATTGGATAGGTATTCTAATTTGATGTGTAAGATGTAGTTATTTTCACATTACAGCCTTCTTGGCAAAGCCATATCATTATAAATATTGTATTTTAGATATATAGTTGTCTGTCCTGCAGGTTCTCCAGTGGACATCTGCAAGGAAATATTTACAAGATGTTTAAACAGTTTTTTCGGAAGCAATGCTTCATTTCCCACCAAAAACTTTTGACCACAGATTTGCATCATTTTCCACACTTCTTAGATTTCCACACATTATTCACCCTTCACCATCCATTTCCTTCTCCGGTGTTCCATATGGAGTCAGCAATTTTGAGCCTTGCTACATCTCAAGGCTCCCAGTGCATGATGCCTTTTACATATTTCAAAAGTGAGTATTAACTATAGCAATATATTTCTGATCTTTGATTTGATAATTCATATTGTAGGATAGAAATTATTTTTCTGGACACTTTCTTTTACAAAAGAGAAAGTTATTTTTATGCTTGCTTAATGAATTGAAACGTTTTTTAGGCCATGATTGATGCATGGAAAGCACCATACAGTTTGTCATTCGTACATCTAAAATATAATCATTATTGAAATAATCAAACATGCAGATCTTTATTCATAGACTTTTAAAACCATGATGGTATTTTCATTTGAATTTTCTGCCTAAGCTCCCAAAACAATGTACATTTTGTAAAAACCACTTATCAAACATGCCAGTTTGACATAAGTCAACATTAAAATTGAAAACAATTAATAAATACACACATACCTTCAGTTGGATGTAGAATGTCAAGTAAATGATGTGGTATGTGCTGAAACAACAATTTCACAAAATCTAATCAGAACTATATATTTCATTTAACCGATTGTTAATATTTTGTTAAATGAACAAACTCTGTTTGTACCTCCTTTTGAAAAAAATTTATCCCTTGTTTAAAGTAGTAATGCACAATGAAACAAAGAAATTTAGGAGATAAAAAAGAAATCAATTCCCTGTAGACCTATAATACTCATTTTTAAAACAAAGCCCATAATCATAAGAGGCAGATACTAGTACAAAAGCAAATGTAGCTTCATGTGACTCTCTGTAAGGTTTATTTTAAGTTTGATTACAAACATTTTCATTTTTTAAGTATAATAATAGTCAGTAAAGTTGAATTGATCCCACCTGTCGATCACTAAGAAGAGTCTTTGCTGATCCAACATCTAAGCCCCTGTAAACCTACATTCATTCCAATAGAAAATTACAAAAGAAATTAAAACACTTCTCATAATATTAAACTAGATGACAACCATGACAGAGATTGAATGATAAACAATTTCAAATCACGTGCTCTTCTTTCAAATGGCTACTTCCACACCATAGGAAAGAGGAATTAAATGAAACATTTATGGGCTATAACCTCTGATCTAGTATTAATATAATTTTAACAATATAATCATATCCATAAAAATGACAACCTGAACTTGGAGAGAAGATGGTTATTGTGAACAAACAGCTGTGGACCAAAAGACAACACCTTTTGTCATTTTTTAATTTGGGGCAATTTTATTCACATGTCAATTATTTATGTTAGTGATAGTAGGTGCTAATGTTGAGAAGATAGAGATGTCAAGTGTTAATGTTGGGTGGTAGTCAAAGATGAATACCACTCTTAGTGTGATACCAACAAAGGAAACCACCATAATTTGGGGTCTAGCATTTGGCTATATATAGCAGACCAAGCCCTCCATTTATTTTCATTATCGGTAACATTTATCTTGTTATTGCACCTCTTGTAGGAATAGTATTTTCTCTTGCCTATGACTAAAAAGTGTGAGTGCAAAACAACTTTAGGTGTGCAATAACCATCAAATTGTTAATTCAGCAGTCATGCCTGTTACAGATCCATGAATTCTACAGGTGGTATCAGAGCTGCTTTTATTTATAGGGAAGGAAAAATCCTGTGATGAAAAGTACATAACATTCTGCCTGTGAATTGTATCGAAGACAAATATTGTCGTTGAATTGTAGGCTCAGAAGCAGTCTAGTACTTCAGTAGCAAGAGAATATGGTACTTTAGTTATGAAAGCTCAGGTAATCCTTGGTAGATATGTTTATGTCAGACTAAGAATAGACAATACTGCTAAGCATTGGAAAAATATTGTCTTTTTCTGTACTTGAGATAAGTTCAAGGATAACCCAATTTTTAAATGTAGCCATTTTTCGTTGATCTTCCCATTCACTGTAATATTAATACATCTTCCTCCTGCTTTGAGACCAGTTTAATTCTCCTTTCTAATTAATATAGTTTCTTACCCATTAACCAAAAAAATTATGTAGGCCCTTCGGAAGCAATGTCAGGTACAGCCACCACACTACTGCATTCTAGAGCAGCCTGAAAATGCTGCCAATTCTGATACTATATCTTCAAATGTGTGGCCAAAATCTGAAGCAGAGCACTAAGAACATGTCATCTTATAGGTCGATGATTTGCAAACTACTAAAGCCAATTGTAACCAACTACCAAGTTGATCACCAAATGTTCCTAGCCATGTGAATGAGCCCCCAAAACTAGCATGATCCATTCATCAATGTCCAGAAACCTAAGTAGCTGAATTGTCACCCTCTGCCTGACGACTCTGGGTACGAAACGTATCAGGTACAGAATTGGGTACAAATCCCTCTGGAAACGCACAAGATTTTATTTTTGCCGCATGGAATCGATTATGAGTTTGCCATCGCGTTTCTGAGCGATTCCGAAGGTGACGTGGCGATTCTAGGACTGTTTTTTACCGTTTCCAGCAGATTTTTAACTTTTTGAAAGTCGAAAAAAGTGAAAACAAAGGGAAAAAACCCCGACGGATGGATTATTATTGTTTGTTTTATTTTTTCGTGCTGCACAAAGGCGGAGAGAGCAATTTTATACTTTATCGAATTGATCTGCAATCATTTGGAAAAATTCATATCATCCTTTTATGAATATTGAATTAACTCAATGAAAACGACAGAAATGTACTAACACCCCCACTAAAGGCCATACTCTAAGTTGGATATTAGAGAGATTAATTTTACGAGGCAAAAAATTTCCTGAATTTTGGGGATGGTAGGGAATACTTTGAAATATAATAATATAATGTGAATAATATATCTTTTCATATTTTGACCCATGCTCTAATTAATATATTATATTATTATATACTTAATATATTATTATATTTTAAATTTTTATATTATTATATTATTAGTATATTATATAATTATTATATATTATATTGTTATGAATATGTATATATTTATTATTTTTATATGTTTTTTGTACGGACGAACTCATAACCGTACCCAACCCCCAAAAAAAATTTCCGTACCAACGTACCGTACCCACATACCCGATCCCGATTTCGATTTTGTTTCAGTAACTTAGCCAGAAACTAAAAAATAAAACACAACCTGCACCAACAAGTCTTGCCACAAATATCCTAGTAATGTGTTTAGGTTGTACAACCCTGAAATCATCACTAATCCGACAATCCATGATCTTATCCATAGTCCACAAAAGCACAAGCAGCCTCAAACCACAATAGCAACCAGTAACAACCAATGAAACCAATCCTCTTCTGACACAATCTTCAAATAAACAATCAACCTAGCCCTTTTCAAGTATACAACTTATTTTGAGAACTATAAATTCAATCTTTGGACATATGACCTCCAACATCCGAACAAAAATTAGAAAGCAAAGACAAAATGAAAATAATGAAAACCCATGCTCACAAGGTTACCCATCCATCACATACAATATAGAAACCATTAATGATGAGAACTGGATTCTCCGATCCCCATCAAAGCCCGTTCTATCACCAATTCCTAAACTTGAAAGTTGTACCCTGCCAACAAAGGAACACCTAGAATCAATTTTATCTTCAATTGAAATAAAGATACGTAAAACCCTCCAAATGTCTACAATAACAAACACCAACATTAAGATCTCCAAAGTACCTTCAACCATTTGAAAAAAAGTCAAACAGAGTTTATATAACAAAAATATATCGGTGGAAGAATGACTGCCCTATGACAGTCTAATGCATGTCAAATTTAGCCTGTCTTTTTCTGACCCTTAATGAAAGAATCTTGAAAGATACAAAAACTTGTGAGAAATCCAAATAAGTGATCAGAACTAGAAAGTAAGCACTCACTGCCTCAATAAAAATTACAAAAAATCCAAGATCTATCACTTAAAAATGTCCTTTGAGAGACAAACTTTGCTTAATCACTTCTCCTTTTAAGAAAGTTGATTGTAATGGATGTCAAACAACCAAGCACCCTCATTTGTTTCCGCCAATGCCTCTGCATGCTAGGTGGTTCAAAATTCGAAGGGAACAAAACCAAGAGTCTTAAACCCTAGGGTCTGATATCATGTGAAAATGAAGTGCTAATTCCTACGATTGAAAGAAATAAAATATCCAACAACATTCAAGATATCTTAAATAAAAGACAATGAGTTGGTGCAGATTCTTTTGGGATGGATTATCATAAGGAATCCAAGAACACAATATAATCAATGCAAGAGAATATACAATATCATATGATGCTTGACTGTAAAGGGCAAAACTATTTATGCACTTCCTCCTAATAAAGTGTAGGGTGATTTGACCACTTAAGAGACTACCATACCAACATGCATGCCACATTATTCTATAAATCAAGGAAAGCACTCCGAGCCCAATTAAGAGAAATTTATCTACTCTAACAATTATTTCTATATGGCATTTATTGTGAGTTATCAATGCTTCCTACCATCTCTTTGTGTCTTGTGATTCATTCCTATAGTGGGTCTTATTTTCTGCTATGGTTAAACAAAATGTCAAGAATTTAAACACCCCTCCTCATTAATGGCACCCAAAAAGCCCAAATATGAGGGTAATAAGTCATAATATTTCCTATGGTCTAGTTTTTAGTTTCACTAATCATGTAATTTAGGCTTAGAGGCTTAGGTTAGTTTATTTCTAGTGGTTGAATCTTGTATTCAGGAACTCCCAGTAGTTTACATGCGCTGCCATTCAAGTGTGCAACCCACCTCATGGAATTAATTCCAAGTATTGTATATCACCCTTTTGGAATTAATAAAATTCTGGTCTCCATGCCATTTTCTCCTCATAACATTTAACATGTGGTATCAAAGCCAGGTTTGAAGAAATGATAATGAGAGAATATAGTTGGAACCTGTTCTACAACACTCAAGGCTGAAAATGCACATCTCAAGAAGGAAGCCTACAAAAAAAAATCCATAAAGATTGCAGCCATGTATTCTTGAGATATTTTAAGGCGTCAATCCATTAATATTTGGCATGCATGTTATGGATTTATGTAGAAGGACTCAATTAAGTATCTTTAAGATATTTCAATGTAGGACAGTAACAAGGAAAAGGGATATTTCATTATTCCATCTTTATTTTGTTTAGAGAGAGGCCAAGTTGTTATCTATTGCAATTTTTAAAAATAGTGCAAATTTGTTTAACATTATGTATATAATCCTAGGTTATAATAAATTATTTTATGTAGTAATATTACTACAAATATTAATCTTTTGCAGAATCTGAACAGTCATCCTGAAGATGAACTGAGTGCTCATGTTTTGTTGTTAAATATGTATTTCTCAAACACTTTTCTGAATGAATAGGATTTTGGGCTTGCACTTGCATTTCAATTCCATTTTTGCAGCAGTACTTTTCCTGCCCTGACATTGGTATCAACGTACAGGCTATTTTTTCTTCATCCTCCATTTTTGCAATAAATATTCCCATATTCATTCAGAGCTTCCAATAAGATAATCATTTTTCTACACCAAGAGTTTGCCCCTCCTCATAATTACCATCAAAACTCTGCTTGCTTTGGCCCATCTGCAGCACATGAAATCCAATGACCAGCAATAAAGACCTAAAAATGGAATTGATGAAACAGCAGCCTTGTATACTCCCTTAGAGCTATCCAATGAAGTTGAGATACCTTTAGATGATGGGCATGAGGAAAACAAAAGAGATGATGCCTTTGAATCCGCTAATAATAATGATTTTTTACCCCATGTGGGTAATGGTGACATAGGTGGCTTTGGGATGGACTACCAAATCAAGCCTATGGAGAAAGATGATTATGATGATTTCAGTGATAATGCGTTGGACAGTGACTTATTCAGAAAGGCAACTACTCATGAGGGGCACAGTAAACACTTATTCTCTAAACAAAGTGATCAGCCTTTCTACACATGGGATCCAGGTGTGTTGGCACCCAAGTATGGCAAGGATCCACATTGGGATGAATTCCTTTTTGTTTGTAATGATGTCCTTACTTCATCTTGAGAGTCGTGCATGGAGGATGGCATCGATAGTGATGTTTTCAATCTTGAAAAGGAATTTGGTTTCACATTGCAGGTAGCTGATTTTGAGCACAAACCTTGTAGCTTGGTTGATTTGGATTCACAATCCACTTTTGGGGATGATAGGGGAGAGTCTCAGGTGATTTGGGAGGCAACCACTCAGGAGATATACATTGAGCATATTCTTTCAAAAAGAAAACATCAGCTCATTGGACCATGGAATCCAAGTGTTTGGGGACCAAAGTATGATGAAGAATCAGTTTGGGAGGAATCTTCTTCTGATCAAGTTGCTGTCCCAACCTTAGAGTATAAAGAATGTAAAAAGGATGCCTTAGAGGGAATTGATTTTGAGAGGCATGATCTCAAAGACAAATCAGAAATGTTTTTGCTTGGGGCTAATTTTGATCGAAGGCCTAGTGACAAAGATGAGGTAAGCTTTGAAGAAGAGGCACATGAGATTTGGGACAGCCAAGGAAACTTTGATGACAAGTGTGAATTGATTTCTGATTTTTACATGCCACATAACAGCAGTTCATCATTTTCGCTTGATCATGATTGGAAAAGACAACTCTTAGTATCCGCTGAAAAATGAAGTGTACATTTTATTTAGTTTGGACAGCAAACATATGCATGTGGAAAATTTAATTCATAATGCATCTATGGGAAACTGTGAGCTTAATATTTCATTTTCTGATTTACATACATTGAAGAGCTCTATGGAAGAATTTAAAACAACTTACTTACACATGATGCATGATAGAGATATAACTACCAAGTTTGCAGATGAAACCTTGTCTATGTCTAAGCAATTAAGGTAAGAGGCTAATGAGCTCACCATTGAGCTTAACTCTACAAAGCTTGCTTTGGAAAGTGTCCAAGGGGCACTTCTTGAAGCAAATGATCAGCTTTATGAGCCTCAACATTTTATAGAGTAGAAAAAAAGAGAAAGGGCTAAGGAGATCAAACATGTAATGGAGGAGCTTGATTTCATTCAAGAGGAGTATGATCTTGCCCATTGTCCCAAAAAATTAAAAAATAGGAGTTCGGATCAGCAAAAAGATTGGTATGATTTGGGAGTTGAGAATAATCTACAATTTATTGATAATCCTTTGTTTGAGGTAGATGCTGATATGACGTATGACAATCCGCTTTTTGAGTTGGATGATGGGATTACTCCTAGTTGTAGCATTGCGTTGGGTGAAAATAGTAAGGTTTGTGACCCAGGTGCAGTTTCTAGACATGAGGTGTTGTCTCAGGATTGTAGTGGGCCAACTTCTAGTATTACCACTGCCCACTTTTTCATCAGCTTGCATATGACTTCGGATTCGGATCCGCAGATGAGTTGGATGGGTTCTTCAGTTCAGCAGTTGAGTAGTTCATTGCTGAGCCTAGATGGCAGTGATGAATTGATCCTAGGAGATGATTCTATTGCTACCTCCATACTCATCTCTACTATGTTTTCAATGGGATTTGAGTTTGATTACCGCTGCCCTTACTTTCTTTCTTTTGGTTATGATGACATATTTTGATGAGCAAACTGATTTTGAGTTTGGGCAAGCTTTGGGACAGTTGGCTGAGAGTGTTTTTTCGGGCACAATTCATTCATTTACTGTTTCCACTTTGGTGAGTGACACTCACTGCAGTTACTTCATGGAGATATGCATTATTTCAGATGATGTCATTTTGATTGCAGTGGTTTGGGTGTGTTGGTGTGTTTGGGACCATTCTTTTGACACTTCGAGGTTGAGTGTTGATATGATTTCGGTTTGCATCAGCAAAGGCATTTCCTGGTTGGCTGATTTTAGTGATATAGCTGAGATTGACTTGCTTCTTTGGGGCATTATGAGGTGTCATGCCAAGGTTAATTTTTTATGGTTGAGCAAGGTGTTTCTAATGTTGACCAAGATTGTGATTGGCAATGAGTTTGTTGACACAATCTACTCTAAGATGCCTTGGTAGGATATAACTTTTGGCATTGGCTTCGATCCTTTCAGGTATTTCAATATGGGCTTTGATGATTTTTACTCTTTGGAGGTCCAGGGTAGGAGAGTGCAGTATGGGCACTTTGGTTTGATAGTTATAATCACTGTGGTGCAGCTTCAGCATGGTGGTTCCTTTCAAAGACTCACTTGTAACCCGGGAATCACATTGAGTTGTAATGCAGCTACCGTTTGGGATGAGAGAGTCAGTGTTAATTTTCCTGAGCTTACTCCTGTAGCACATCAGTTTGGTTCTCTTGAGGGGCATTCTTTTGAGGAGTTGATCGATTATTTGTCGTATTTGATTACTCTTCTTACAAGAGGTTTACAGGAGGTCTCATGTGTTGGTACCTCGCAGGACAGAGATTTGAGCAGATTGTGCTATAGATCTCCTAGATTTACTTGGGACCCTGGGATCATTTTTGGTTTCAATGTGGATCAAATTGTTGGTTGGAGTGTTTTTCTAGCATTGCTTGAGGACAAGCAATCTTTGGGAAGGGTGGACTGTAATGTCCTTATTTTCGGTGTCCTCTTTCAGATTAATCTAGTTCTGACACACTATTTTTAGTAATTGGTCTGGCGGGCAAAGCAGTGTAGGGTTTCCTGTTTGGGCAATGTGTGGAAGTTGCCCAATGAGCTTTAATGCCTGGTGTCAATACTTACTGTGGGGTTTTCCGATGTTTCAAGCTTGGCTTTCTATTTTTAGTAGGGGACCAATCCAATGGCTTGCTGTCTATAGTGAGCTCATTGGCGCATCAATTATCTTTCCAACTTGTGTCTTTGATGTTTTTACTATTTTTAGTAATTACTAAAAATAGTAAGTCTATTTTTAGAAGCTAGACCTAGTCAGGCTAGTCCTCAACAACATTATTTCAGTTGAGGCTCTTGGTTGTTAAGGTTGGAATATTTAAATATTTGCTTTCCTCTTCAAAAATGAATTAAAATAAAGTTACTTTATAATTTAAAGTTGCAGGTCGGATGGGACATTAAAAAGTACCTTGGTGCCTAAGTGAGTCATTTCAGAAGACTACAAAAGTGCAAATAGTTTCCTTATGAGCAGACCACTTGGCCTAGTTGCACAACATTGTTTGAAAAGAGGGGTCATGTATTTCAAATGGATGCCTAGAAAAGAGGTTTATTTATCATTTTTAAAGGCTAATATTATGCCTCATAATGTGGGACGGAGGCAAAAAGTTGGACACCCCTCTTGGGGTAATTTCATGACATTTCATAAAGTGAAATGAGAGGGAAACGTATTCAAACTCAAATGCAAGTTGCCCTAATCCTTCCCTCACTTTATAAATATGAGTTTTGGCTCTCATTTGGTTATGAATGATTTTGGTTGCATAAGGAGATGTTGGTTTTTCACCAGAAGGTCTGAAAGTGAGTGTTGAGGACGAAAACCCCTGACATCTTGGACTGGTTTCGGTGATGCAAGACCTACCCTAGCCAGTGGAAGCGTGGTTCCATCCAGGAATCACATTTGGAGCTTCAAGTTGCAGATTTCAGTCATTTAGAATGAAGATCTTTGAGCATTTTTGATGAGTTTCAGTTGGGTTTTGGTTTGCAGTTGCATAATCTCTTTTTGGCATGGATTTCTAAGAGTTTGGGAGTGGTTTCATCATTTTTTGGGCACTTTAACATTTGGAGCTTAACCTGGTTATTTGCTTATATCTTCCAAATGGTTTAAGGTTTCATCATGGGTATTGGTTCTATTGATAGCTCTCATCATGGCACCAACAACAAGCATTTATTTGCATTTTTTGAAGTTGAAATGGATTTTCTAGGCCTAGTTGATCTCATACAGGGAGCGCCCTATTCTGGGTGAAATGTTCAGTGCAGCCTGCTGATGTATAGGCTGTTTACTACACATCATTGAGGCCTGATTTCAGGGGATTCTAGCATTGGAAAGCAAGGAGATAAAGGACAAAAGCCTGGGTTCTGTTCGTTGCACTTTGGGAGTTTCATTATTACTGTTATGCTTCTTTTTACCAGGTCTGAAAATCTTCTATTAGTTCTGATATATGTAATTGTAAATCTGAACACTACTGTTATTAAAATCTGAATATTAAAAGGGCAGAAAACTATCTTTCCTAGCAAGTTTTCAATTGTTATCTTTGCAATCTGTTATATATCTTTTGGCATGTTTACATCATGATTGGCACATGAGAATCACAAACAAGCAAACTCAGAAAACCTTCAAACAGTAGTTAGAAATCAGAAAAAAAAAATTGTGGTCTTATATTACAGAGAAGCTAAAGTTTTGGATCCTTCTAAGGTCTTTGGGCTGTGTTCTATCATTCTAATACTCCCTTCAAAATCTAACGGTAAGCGACAATTCTCCTATCACAGAGTTCAAAGTGATGTACAAGCCAGAACTTAGTGAATTGTTAAGGCCAATCAATTGTTCCAAGAGCATGCAAGTTCTGCTACACAACAATCTTGTTCCAAGCTCTACTGCATCTCCTATTACCTCTGCAACCATAATCTCGCATGGTTTTCAAAACTTTGTTTTCATTTGCATTCAAGAGAATTTTAGATTTTAGGTTTTGAGAGTTTTTTTTAGGTAATATAGTCTGGGTTGTTTAAAATTATTTTTAGGAGTTTAGGGTTTACAAAAACTAGTGGGAGTAAATTATTTTTAAATGTAGTGTGCAGTACTTTATTATGGTCAAGTGTTGGTATAAAGTGAGTCATTTTTATTGGTTTGGGGGTGTTTTAATTCAAAACTAAAGTTTTATATTTGAAATGGGGGTATTTCATTGTAGACGTTAAAAGGGAAATTTTCAAATAATGGAAAAATCTATTGTAAGTCATTTTTAGTATTATTTTTGGGGCACTTTTTAGACTTATTGAATATTGCAATCAATAAGACATTTTTGTGCACAAAATTCAAAAATCAAAACAAATTCTGCAAACCAAAAACAAATCATAGTGTTCGGTATACATTGTGCCTTTGGTTCAAATTTACAAGTGAAGTTGTGGCACTTGGACTATAGCACCTAATGCCTAACATAGATGCAAAAATAACATTTGAGGCTTAGACTCTATAAATTACCAATGAAAAATAAGGACACAATTTTAATTTTCCCTTACCCATTCAACACAATCGCCAAACATAAATCATGACAGTAAAAAATTATTAAGTAGGATTTTGTTCTAAGCAAGTCTATTTGATAGGGCAAATTCTTTTCACATGCTTCCCAAGTGTCGCATACCACTCAACTCTCCAATGCTTTAAAGTCCTTTTCACATACCGACAAGTAAATTGAAAGAAAAAGCTTCTTCCACATACCAAAAGATATATCAAAAGGGCAAGCATATTGAAAGTTTTGGTATATCAATTTGATGATATATAGGAAAGAAAGCCTATTGGAGTGATAAGGAACCAATCCATCTCACATTAACAGAAAAATGCATTCAATCACATCAATTGTGTTATAACACTAACCGAGAAGGACACCTACTTAGAAAGGTCAAGGTAAGTTGAGAATACTCTCATCTTCAATGATTTGTGGTTTGACATTTGTGATGGAGACACAGCCAGAAAACCACAATCAAATGCAGAAAAACAAATCTGGGAACATAAAAAATTTAAGGCATTAGCTTTGATAAGGGCCTTAGTTGATGGGAGAGTCTTCTATCACATAAAAGAGTGGAACACACCATATGAAGCACTAAACAAGTTAAAGGATTTGTATGATTCTCATTTAAAATTGGAATTCATAAAAATGCAATTGAAACTATTCAAACTTGTGTTCAAAATGTGATGTAATGAGTCTAGCTTCAGAAATTCAAGCAATCAAGCATGATGTCGAAGCTACTACTGATAAAATTGATATATATGACTGCCTTCATAAAAGCTCTTCTTTCCCCATATTCAACCTATTTGGATTCACTACAAGCAAGCAATAAACTGAACTCACTCACTTTTGATCAGTCAGTTGAAAAGATGGTTGAAAGAGAAAAAAGCTTTTGGAAGAAAGGCAAGAACCATAAGAGAGAATATTTGCTATGCTCATCAAAAGGACAAATCTTCCAATAAGGTTTCATCTTCCAAGAATGAAGGAAATGATAGAGGCAAAGGAGGAAATAGAGGACAAGGATGGAAAATTGACAGAAATAGTGATCAACACCATGAGAAGCAAAATGACAAACAAAACGTTTTTTGCAAACAATGTGGTAGAGAAGGGAGTCATGAGGCTCACCAATACAAAACATGATGCGATAAAATTGAGGCCTGTCAAAATTAAAAGTAAGTAAATAAGGGAAAGAAAAAGAAGTAAAAATCCGATTCAACATAGTTTGTGAATGAATGTATGCTTTCCATATTGGCTGATGTCAACTGCCAGATTCAACATTGTTTGCGAATGAAAGTATGCTTTCCATATTGGCTGATGTCAACTGCCTCATTGAATTCAACTTGGTATGATGCTCAGGTCCTAGATAGTAGTGCCACACAATACATGACTTTTCTAAGGCACTTCTTTGAGGAATTTCATGAAGAAAGATGCAGTCCTATGTATTTGGTAAACATAAGAGGTCTGCAACCTGAAGGAAATGGGACAATTTGACTCAAGTCACCAGCACTTCCAAATTTCATAATATCCTATACCTTCCTCAACTAGAATGAAACTTCTTGTCCTTGGTGCTCACTTGACAACAAGGCCACTCCATTTTGTTGGACGATCAAAAGGTAATAATCAAAAGAAAATGTGATAATACAATTGCTTTGAATAAATTTGAGGACAATAAGTTGTTGAAACTCAAAAGTGAGCCTTCAATTTGTTGTACCCCAAATTAAAAAATTTGCTACACTTAGGCATTTTGAAGAAATGAGTCAAAATCTTGTTAAAAATTGTCAAAAAGGCCAAAATTGGGGATTTGCATGTCTTGCATGAGGATCAAAAACTCAAAATTTTCTAAATCTAACGATCTGGGTCTACTCAGAGCAACCAATTCTACAAAACCCAGATTTTAGTTTTTCGGCCCTAAATTTTTGGAAATTTTCTATTTTTAGAAACTTTCTAAAAATAGAAAAAAAAATGGGTTTCTTTTGAAACGAATGCTGGCAAAATTTTCTAAAAATAGAAAGTTTGGCTTCTAGGGTTCAAACTGATTTTGATTGGCTCAAAATACTTTCTCATTAGGCTGGTCCAGTCGAAATCACAAAAAGATCAGTTTTGCCCTAGTGGGTCTATTCTGCTTTTTTCAGGAGCTCCAAGGTATTAATGGAGGTCAATCAGCTGCTAGGTGTCAAATTCAAACATTCAACCACTAAACAGAAGATGAGAAATGATGAACGCACACAAAGATCGAAAAACGGAGAAAGGAAGCTGTAAAAGTTGGAAAATACAAAATTTTGTCTAAGTCTGAAAAATCGGGCGCCCCTACCAAGCAAAGGTGCCCAGAGTTTTGTGCCTTAGAAATTTTTTGTCTCCGACAGTCAAAACAAAGGCAAGCACGTGGAACAAGGAACAAAGTTGAAAATTGCAAAATAAAAACTAAGTCTGCCAGCCATGGGCACCCTAGAAGGAAATAGGCGCCCAGCTTTTCAAGGGATCAAATTATAAAATTAGGGTTTGAACTGAAGAGCACAAAGATATATTGAGGGGGGGGTGTGAATCAGTATATCAACAAACTATTACCCTCTCAACTTTATCAACTTTTAAACTTCAACACAATATCAACTATGCAATAAGACACAATATGATCAAGTTGACACCAACAATTGTATTTTATGTTTTTATATGAAATTACAAAGAGTGTAGGCACCAGCCTACTTGAATCACCAATTTTGTAGTTTAGTAGGCACCAACCTACAAGGAGCACCAACCCCTAATGTTCATACGCACCAACCCCCACTTGCCAAGCACCAACTTAGCAAAAATAATTACTTAAAGAACAATACTCCACCTTCAATGTTGCTTCTTCAACGGATGATGGACAATACAACCACTCTTCCTCTTGATTTTCTCTTTCTTGAATGATGTTCACATAAATAAGCATATGGTGAATTCGCTTTTCTTTCACATACAAATTTTCCTCTTATATTCTCTTTATACACATTTTCCTCTTATAGTCTCTTCATACAAATTTTCTCAACATGAACAATCTATCTTCTTGTCTTACCCAATCATTCACACTCTCATTCTTCTTTTGTGATATATGATGCTTCTTTAAGATTCACACAAGTCCTTTAACTCTGATCTTTTGATTCACATTCCCATTCTCACACTCACACACAACTTCTACACTTGCCTTTCTGTCTTCAGTGATTCTATGAATGGATACAACCCCTTGAAATGGATACAACCATTTAAATAATCATGTTTTTTCACTAACAAATCTGCAAATAATCTTCTTAAAATTTGCTTCTCATTTGTTTGGTGTCTATGATATTCTTCTATATTTTCCACACCACACTTCTCTTTCTTCAATCTGATTTGAATTCATATATGTATATTGATCAACCTTTGCAATATTTTGTGAAAGGTTGCATCATTTAAAATCTGACTTTTCTGATTTGCCTTTTCAATACTAATCACACCATTTCAGAAAATTTAATCACACTCCTTCAGATTTCATAAATCGTACCACTTTAGCTTTAATAAATCTGATATATATTCTTTTATCTCTTTTTAGAAATAATTGCTCTTCAAAAGGAATCGCTGCCTTGTGATTTTTCTTTTAATCTTCAGATGCATAACTAATCGCACCATTTTCAAAACTCCCTCTTAAACTGAATTAGTTTTATTTCCGTCTTAATCACTTTGATTTTGTTTTGATTACATCTTCTTTGTTTATTAAATTTGTGTGTAAGAATATCTTTTCAATGAGCAGATCGAATAAGACACGACCCTTTAGGCATATGAATGATCATATCTAAATAAAAGAACACGTCTTTTGATTAATCACCTTTGTTTATTGATGACATCTTATCTGGAAATGAACACGTCCTTTTGTGAAGACCAAAGAATTCGATTCATAACTTTTCAAAAGAAGATGTCAGGTTTAGAGTCAGATTTAGAATCACTTTTTGGAAGAGACGTTTCACTTCTTAACAACCCACACAACTCTTACTAATCGATTTACTTCAAAATCAAATCGCATGGCTCCAGTTCAGTTAGATAACTAAATATTAATGAATCTGAATGTAGTTTGATTCTTAATAACCAATCTGATTGGTAAATCAGAAGTAACCAATCTGATTAATAAATCTGAAGTTTAATTCTTATAAACCTGAATATTAGCCGATCTGATTATAATCCTGAACATTAACATCTCTGATTATATTGGCTTTGTCAACAGTTCTGAATATCATCACTGGCAGTATTTTGAGTGTTCTTCTTTGTTGTGACATCAACTATGATGATTTGATTTCCTTTCATCTATTTTTATGCTTCTTACAAATCTTCCTTCAACATTTCTTTAATGACCTTTCTCATTTGTAGATTTGCAGGTGTCCCTCTTATTCCTAACTCTTTTGTATGATCATATCTTAAATAGCAACACCCATTTCCCATGCCACCTTTGACATATCTTTCATCAATGACAACTTCCAACAAACTCGTCCATACATCAATGATACTATGTTTAGACAACAAAATCCTTCTTGACATGACTTTGACATCAATGACAACATTTCCAACATGAACTCCCGGACAATGTTGTTCAAAATCTTCTCAACTCCGTAGCAGATCCACCGGCATAGCCATCTGATCAACCAATCATCCGGAATTGAAGATTGAACGGAGGAGTCTCAACCGAGAAGCTGAAGGCAAATCATGAAAATCATCAGAAATATTCTAAGTATGAAAATTCTAGGCACCACAGAAGGAGATAGGCACCTAGGGTTTTGAAGCACCAAATCCAACAGTTAGGGTTTGCAGATATGCTCAATTTCTTCAAAATCCTGTCAACTTCGCAATGAATATCTTGGCACGGTCATCGGATTCGTCAGTCGTCGGCAAATTTAGATCAAATAGAAGTCATAACATGAGGTTGTCAAGCTTCAAGGTGGAAACGGAGTAAAAATGGCCAAGTATGAAAACTTGGGCGCCACTGAAGGAAATAGGCGCCCAAACTTTTGAGGCATCAAATGGATGAATTTGTAGTTTCAGTCTCCAACATGTCTTCTCCAGTCTTGACCAGGCTTTCCAATGCAATCGTTAGCAAGCTCATCAAAGTTGACAGTCAGTTGATATCGAAGACGAAGCTGAGAGATAAAGTCAAAGGCAAAATGAAAATTTCAAGAAAATAACTAAGTCTAAAAACATGGGCGCCCCTAGAAGAGATAGGCGCCCAAGCCTTTTATCCCCTAAACTCAGTTTTCAGAGGATGCAACTCCCAAGAGACCCCTCTCAGAATTCTCCGAGCTATTCGACAAGTCCAACCATCAAGCAATCAGAGCTCCGAATCATCCAGAAACAAGAATCCATCAGAAGATCAGAAAGCAAGTGTAAAAGTTGAAAATCATCAAAAAGAAACTAAGTCTACAAATTCTAGACGCCCCAAGTAGCCAGGGGTGCCCAAAATTTTGAGGGCCTAAAATCAATTTTCAGAAGATATCATCTCTAGAAGATCCTCCTCAGAATTCATCAAGGTATCCAGCAAATCTGACAGTCAATCAATCGGGTCAGTATAGCTCCCGGATTCGTGAAATCATCTGAAGGTGAGGAAACAATGTTGAAACTCAAAGAACATAAAAATGGCTAACCCTGGTTTTGATGGGCGCCACAGAGAGAGATAGGCACCTATGATTTTGAAGGCCATGATGAAGTTTTTACCAAAAGTTGTCTTCAGACAAACTTCGTCAGATCCACTCAGGCTCCGCGATGAATCATTCAGCCAATTCGCAGCATCAACCTAGCATCCAGGATCAAGGATCAAATAGAGGTTGAAAATCAAGCAAAACTTGAAATTTCAAGGAATTTGACTAAGTCTGCTAGGGAAAAGCGCCCCAAGCTAAGAAGGGTGCTCGAGGCTCAATGCCTTAGAAAAAAAATTAGTTTTCATAGTTCATCACTCGAAAAAGTGTCTACATTTGACGAACCTGCTCAAGATTGGCTTCAAGGAGTTTTAAAGTTGGAGAATAAAAGCAGTTTTTATCTTACAAACCTATTTAAGAGAGCTTTTGTCTTCCATTATTCATTTTTGCAGGTTGACGTCCAAAGCAAGAAGATTTTCTCTTTTTCCTCAACGAAGACTTGAAAACCCAAACGACATACTTTTTCAGTATTCTTCGTGGTTCGAGCAAGGAGGAAAGCTTTTTCGTGCTCCAAACTTCTAAGTGTTGGAGTGAAAATACACTGAGAGGGAGGGGGGTGAATCAGTGTTTATAACTTCTTGAACATTTTAAAATGAAACTGAAAAGAGCCATACATATGTTCTCATTTTTCAATGATAGTGTCATTCATGTAATCGAATGCAATCATATAAAATAAAATGAGTAATGTAACATTGCATTTTAAAGCAGTAAAGTACTAAAGCAAAAGAGTCACAGAGACACAATAGACACAAGATATGCCGAGTGGAAAACCAGTCCTAGGGTAGAAAAACCACTCCTGAACCTGCTGCCTTTTTCAGGCTTTCATTTCAATAATTTATTTTGACAAAGCCTCAATGGCTGATTTTTGAGCACCAACTCAAGGAGCACCAACCCCTCTGTTTAGAGACACCAATCTCAAGGAGCACCAACCCCTTTCCTGATATACAATAGAACAAACAATAGTATAGAGGATCTCTCTGTTTCACTTGATTTTTGTCAAGTGCCTCTTGACAGACAAAACATAGAATTTTCAAGAGTCAGAATTGACTCTTCAGAATTCCATGCATTATCTAATCTCGATGCAGCTTGAGGAAAATTCTATCACTGTTACAATACAGTCTCATCAAACTGTTTTACAATAGTACATACTTTCTTTCTTTTCTCACTGTTTGATTTTCAATCTTTTCCCATACAAAAAACTACAAATCTGAATACACACTGTGTTTTCCAATTTTCAGCATCAAAGAACATAATAGACTTCCAGAACTTTAAATAGTAATACCCCTCTTTTAAGTTTTTGATTTTCTGTCATGATTGAACCCTAAACTCACTGGTTTTGCCTTTTATAGAAAAACATCATTACAAATTGGAAGTATTACAACTGTCTCTCGAATTTCACTTTCCAGAAAAGGTTATGCAAGGTTGTTTTTCAAGTTACATAATGACTGTCAAGTCAGATCTGATGTTGCAGTGTTCATGAAAGAGAGATTCTTTCTTTCTGTTTAGGATAGAACAACAATGACCAAGAATAGAAGAGTGACAGAGCTTGTCTTCACTAGAAGCCTACACATGCAGTGCTTAAACAAATGCAATGAGAGCACATCATTTAAAAATGAAATAATAACCATTTTTCTTGACTGGACCAGCAATGCATCATAAGTATTTTTAGCAAAAAGAAACCACCTTCAGATTTTACCCACATGTAGTAATGAAGAATGCATATACCCAAGAAAATCTAACAAATAAGCTGCAATGAAAGAGAGATAACTAAAACCCCAACCAGCATGCAATCGAAAGCCAATAACCAAGCATTTTAACAGTTACCCACAAATTCCAGTGAGGCTGAGAGAATATTCCGAGATCTATGTCCAATACAGTAACAGATAAACTTAATAAACTGAAATCATTTTGAAGTGTGACTGAAATACCTTCATAGGAAACGTTATCCATGAACCCAGATAAGCATATGCAAAGATTCAATGATATTATCATTACCCATAACCAAACAACTCAGATCCTTAATATAACTGTCATGATAACCCTCAAAATAGAATGTTGTTCCAGAATTTTCATGAGAAGAACAAAAACGTTTCTCATTTTTTTGTTTTCAAATGAGAGAAGACATGGCACGAAATAACCTTTCCAAACTGAAATGGATCTGCAAACCAATCTAAAGAAGAATACCTGGTAAGTGAAGGTTGTTGTCAAAGAGTGATTACCAGACCTGCAGAGGAGAAGAAACGGCCTCCCAATCTCCCAAAAAAAACATGCTTGCACATTGTGGCTGAAAGAAGACAAGTGGAGCAACTTCTGTGCAAGGCTCCTGACTGCTCCCGATTGCTGTCCAACAGCAAAAACGCCAAGGATAACCAAAAACGCCCATGGTGGCGGCGAGAATGTGGGCAACACAAAAACATGAAACATAAAATGTTTTTGCCCTAACCTTACTCAGCAAACAATGCGAATACCCTTGCAGAAATGAATAAAGTTTGGAGTCTGAAAAGGACAGTTAATGATAACTCAAAGAATCATTATACCCTTTGAAATCCGCGGGCAGAATAGAGGTAATCATGCTGACCAATGCGAATACCTTTGCAGAAATGAATGAAGTTTGGAGTCTGAAAAGGACAGTTAATGATAACTTAAAGAATCATTATACCCTTTGAAATCCGCAGGCAGAATAGAGGTAATCATGCTGACCAAAAACTCAAAAAAAAACCTTTACCAATTTTCCAAGTCAATTGCCAACATAATCATGCCAAAAAAATGTTTTGATAAGACTACATTACTCACACAAGTCGATATCAAAGACTTGGTATTTCCCTAATGATCAAAGCTTAGGTCACATTTAATGTGATATAAAAAATTAACCAATTCCATTAGCTGCAGTTGGCCTTAAGGCTTGAAGCAAATATTAACCAAATGACCCAACACACATAAAAATGGAGGATTGAATAGTATGCCCTTTCAAATGCCACCATAATGAAATCCAATGCAAGTAATTTCCAATACCTTAGTACTAGAAGCAAGATATTATGCAATTCTTCATACCAAATACCATTAAAAAAATGCAAAGGAATGAGCAGTGTGTTCCTCAAAGCCTGAAAGCACTGAAATAGCCAATATTCCTTGTACCAACTCCTCTGACTGAGAGTAGAGAAGTGTACCTTTGAGAATTTCAAGACCGTTTTTAAATTCAAGATTGCTTGTTACTAATCAAGCCAAAAGTAGTCAACCTATATATAGCTGATTTATGCCAAGTACAACATAATTGAGATCACCACTGAACCAGTAATAGATTAAACCAGAAATGTATCACTTGATCAAATGGAGACAAATGACCTATAACCAGAATACCTCAACAAACATTTGTAATCTGCACATGAAGTTAAACGATCAGTGCCCCCAGGATAATAAAACCAATGATGTGAATGTGTCAATCAAAATATGTATCAACTGAGAAGATAACCAAGATGCAAGATATCCACAAATTGACATCAAGGACAAAAACAGCATAAGAGGGATTCAACACTAAGGCGTTGCTTTTTCAAAACAGCCACTCAACTTTTTCCATTTCTAATCACATGGGTCTCTCCGCTTTTTCATCCTCGTGAACATTGAGAAATTTTTCCCTCCTCTAGAAACTATTTGTTGGCTGCTTTTACAGGATGGATTTTGCTTTTTCAATTTTTAAATATCTAGGTTTCTTTGGAACGTGATTTTCTACAAAACCCAGGTCCCAGCTTTTTTGGAGAAATTGTTTTTTCAAGACAAATCAACATTCTAGTTTCAGCAGCACTCTCCACTCAAAAATCAAGAAACAAATCAGCTTTTGGCGGATGTGATCGAGATTTAAAGCAGCAATCTTCTTTCAGCTTTCTTTCAGCTTTCTTTCTATTTTCATCTCAAGGCTTATCCATTCTTTGTGAAGGGCAAATATCAAGTTGTAATAGTTGGCACTTTCCTTGTTTTTAGGCTTTCATAGGTTGTTAGAGGTTTATTTTGTTTTAGGTTTAGAAATTAAAAAAACTTGCATGTTGGCAAATCTTAGTTGTAAAAGCAAGGAGATTTTAGGGTTCCCTGCTCCTCTGCTTGGTTATAAATAAGGGCAGTCTTGCCCATTTTTCTTTAACCATGCTTGTGATAACAAATTGTTGAGCCTATTTTGCCTACAAGTTGTTGTTGTTTAGTTTCAGTTCACTTGGTGTTAGAGCAACCTTGCAAGTCTCTTCTAGCTGCAAGTTATTGTTCAGTTCATGTTACTTGTGTCAATGTATTTTTGTTGATCACAAAACTGTATGCCTATTTTGCTACAATCCTGCTGTCCCAAAAGTGTAATCATTTGTTCTTGAAATTTGAGAAAATAAAGTCTTGTGCTTGCTTTGCTGCCCTGATATAATGTCTCAAATTTTCATTTTATATGTTACGCTTATATGATCTCTATTTCAGCTTGCATTGAAATTTCAATAGATGTGCATTGGGATAAAGTTTTTTTAAGTATTTGTGTCAAAGAATCATTCCCCGTTCATTTCTAACTCTCATGCTTTGTATTTACTTTAGTTAGAAACGTCATTAGTGTAGGCTTAGTCGTAGTTGAACTTCTAAAAGAGAAAAACCTCAGCTACGACGCTTGAGTTTTATAACCTTGTGCTCTTAGCTGAACAAAAAGATAGGCAAATTAGTTTTAATTTACTTTCTTAAGCAACATCAGCAAAGAGGGAGCTTCCCCTCCTAATTCGACGAGCAGTTTATCTGTGGATAGTTGTTCGTTTCTAATTCACATACCGGAGGTGCGAATTGAAACGCCAACACAATTTCAAGAAACTTTGCTCACCTCATTTAATGAGGAACGTCAACAAGTCTTTGGTGGCATGCAAGATTTGGGCATACCATCTATGACAACATTCACACAATGCAAAAGAATGGTCTTGTAGGTTTGTTGACTTTACCCAAAATAATTGAAAAATGTGAAGAATGCATCTTGGCTAAACAACATAAAAATTCATTTCAAAAATCAAACTAGAGAGCTAAAAGGAAATTGAGATTGATCCACTCTAATTTGTGTAGTCCACTACAAGTTCCTTTTACTAGTGGTAATAAATACTTCATGTTCATAGATAACTATAGAAGAATGATGTATAATCCCATATTGGCACACTCACGAGAAATAATAATGGTTGAAAATGATTGATAATAAATATCGGAAGCTTTCAAAACTTTTCAAAACTTTTGCACAACTGTTGAAAATGATACATAAATCCCATATTGGCACACTCACTAGAAATAACGGTGTTATATTCACATCTAAGTTGTTTGAAGACCATCTCAAGAAAAATGGTATCAAGCATCATCTCACAATTCCTCATACTCCTAAACAAAATGCAGTTGAAAGGATGAAAAAAACTATGGTGAATATGGTTTGGACAATGTTGTATTTCAAGTGAGTAAACCTACATTTATGGTTAAAATAAACTCAAACAACAATCTATCTATACAACATGTCACCTTCAACAACTCTTCAAATGAAGACTCCATATGAAATTTGGTGTGGACATCTTCTATCAATGCAACATCTTTAGGTTTCCAAATTCACCTGCTATGCATTGTTTCACAAGGAGAAAAGGAACAAGTTGAACCACAAGAGTAAAAATACATCCTTTTGGGATAGTCAAAATTCCTAAAGGCTTATAGGGTGTTGATGAGAAAAACAAGAAATTTCTCATTGCAAGAGACATTTCCTTTGAAACCACAAAGGGCATAACCAACATTGATCGATAATTGAGTCAACATGAGAAATTTGCAAAACTTTATGATATGGAGATTCCAAATATTAAAGGTAGAGTAATATGGTTTGGAATCTAAATCTATTTGCCTCCAATAATTGGAAAAGAAACTCTTCCTAAGGAAGAAAATGAAACTTCATTAGAAGATGAAAACTTATTTTTGGAGTAAACAACCTAAAGATGAAGGAACTTTAGATCAAGAAAATGAGGCCCCAATCGTTCTGCACATAGTTGAAAAACTCAGACTTGGCAATAACTCGACAAACCCAAAAAATTTAAAAACTCGAGACTCGGCAAAAATTCGGGGAAAAACTCGGCAATAACTCGGCAAATTTATCTAACATTTGAAAATACACAATTTTTTAAAATATTCTTAAAAAACACACATATAAACTGAATTTTTTGAACATACTACTGATTTCATCATATATAAATCAAAATTAGATTTTAATACATATCAATCATCAATGTATCAACTGATTTCATCATATATAAATCAGAATTAGAGTTTAAAACTTTAATACATATCAATCATCAATGTATCACAAACCAAAAAACAAATTCGACTTCTCAATACATATCAACTTCAAGTTTCAATATCAATAAAAATTATCTATCCTAAATTTATTCTATGACTGAAACTCAAAATTTTTTCTCACTGATGTGTGGGTGGTGCAGAAGTAGATGGTATAGTTGCAGTGTCCTCAATAGGAGCCTCAACAAGTGCCCCAACAGGTGCCTCATCCATAGGGATAGGATCAAGCTATGTGTGTGAAGAAACTGCCTTTGCTAGCTGGCCAAGCTCGCCTTCTTCCTCCTCATATGCTACCACCTTTGCTTCCCATTCAACTGCCTCTGCCTCCCTCTCCATCTCAGCAAACTCATCATCACTTATCCATGGTTCCACATCGACCTCATCAGGCTTAGCAATCCAATCTAGGAATGGATCAATGTCATCAAGGTCAAGTGCTTCATGTGAACTCAGCCCTTGTACCTTCTTCTCATGCAACCAAAGGTTGTACCGCACGTAGACAAGGTCATTCAAGCGCTTTTGAGTCAACCAATTGTGTTTCTTTGTGTGAATGGCCTCAAAGACACTCCAATTGCGCTCACAACCAGATGCACTACGATTTCCAATGTGTTTGTTTTCCTAACTCTAGTTTTTTTATTAGGTAGGGGCCAGGAAGTATTTGGTGCAAGTTGTAACCATAAAATTTTAAAATATGAGCTATAACTGAATATGATGTTCCTCTTCTGACCACCAAACTTTGACCACTAAATTACAAAATGTATTTTGCCTCTAATCAAAAACTATAAAAAAATGACCCTGCCTAATTTTTTTACAAGCTTTCCAAAAATGTAAGATTGCAGCTTGCAAGCAAATTAATGAAAATTTATATAATCACAATAACTTGGCTAAAAATGATCATAGAAAGCCAAAATTTTAATTGTAGTTTTCTTGGATATATTCCCCAATACCCTGAAATTTTCATGGAAAAATTTTGCAACAATTTGTAAGCTATGGCAAAAACAAAATTCTTGGCCCAAATAGCTACTTTGATACCTTAGAGGTCTTATATAGCAGAAGGTAGTGAATTCATTGGACAGCTTCAATGGTGATCTTTACTCCAACATGTTTTCTGTTTTTTGTATATCTGGATCAAAGGGGGCATGCCAGTGTTGGAAATATTGTCATTGATGTCAAGTTGAGAAGGTAAATGGTTCATATTGTCATTGATGTCAAAGTCAAGGCGAGATGGATTTGTTCTCATTAATATCAAAGATATATGAATGAGATTGTTGGTGTTGGTGCCAAGAATGTTACTCTAAGTGTTCCTAGATTGAGAGAAATTATAAATGTGGCAAAGAAAATAAAAACACCATCACTTTCAGCATATCCAAAGTCAGAGGTCAACAAGACAAAAGAAAGAGCAAAGAATGTGCAATGTACTCTAGAGTACACAATCTTGTGAAGTATTACAGAGGTTACAGAAGTGTGGTATGATCCAGATCCAATAAGAAATACTTACAGAGGAACAACAATACATATATATGGACAGCCATACATAGATATATATTACAGCATAAGCAGATGAAGATAAATCGATGAATAACGGATCAGATTCATCGAGTCTGAAAGAAGTGATTAAGAGTATGAAAATGCACAGAAAATCAGTGAAGGGCGTGAACAGATATAAAAAGAATACATGCAGATTCAAAGACATTGAAGACATCGAAGACATGAATTTTGGAAAGAGAAAAACAAGAATAAAATAAGCATCGAATCTTACAATGAATTTTCATGTAATCGATTAAGCTAAATCGCTTTCATCTAATCATTTTGTTAAGAAATAGAAGATCGCACAAATGAAATTCATTTAGAATGAAATATTTTGTATAAACAAAAAGGTGCGATTAGTCTAATAAGAATAATTATGGAGAATTACAGTGGAATAATGCAAAGTAAAGAGATGCGATCCATCACTAAAAAGCAAGTTAAATCAAAAAGATGGATTTGAGATGGTATGATTTAAGTTTTGAAGAAGTGTGTTTCACTTGTGAAGTGGTGCGATGCCTCTTGAAATAATGCGACTTCAGAAATGGTGATAAACGTGGTTATGAAGTGGTGCGACTTTAGACACTCAATTGGTAACATGTGAAAAAGTGTGATTCCTTGTGAGATATGTTAAAGAAGATCTAGAAGAAGACAAAAGTGAATAAGACAAAATCACTAAAGGACAAAATTTGTTAAGGGAAGGGCTGCAATTTATTTGTGAAGGACTTTTAGAAACAAAGAGATGTATCCATCCACAAAAGACATATCTATTGAAAAGGTATAAGAGGTAAATGATAGGAACATTTGAAGGTGGGTGTAATGAATATTATATGAATAAGAGCAGATTGAGAAAGGGTTAAAGGGCAGAAATATGAAGTCCGTTTGAGATTCATATTGATGAAGATATGCTGCCATATATGAAGGTCAAATGCAAATACATGTATGACAAATGTATATGAAAATTGAGAGTTGAATGTTAAGAAAGATAGTGCAGTTTTAAAGTGAATTTAAAGATCAGATTTGTGAAGAGAGGATTGTGTGAAGGGATGTGATTGTTTGGAGAGTTATGTGGGATTAAAATATATATCAAATCTACATTTCCAAATCTGCATATGGAGAAATAAGAAGAAGATCATAGTGAGAGATATAATGGAGATATAAAGGAGAGTTCATGCAGATATAGAAGAGTACTTTATGATCACATTTATGAAGACTATATGAGGCAGATTTTACCAGACTTAGAAAAGAAGAAATCAATAAAGAAACACTTAATAAAGAGCATAAAATGAAGCATATTGGAGAGAATAAAAAGGCAGAATTATAGAGAGCAAAAGGGCAGATTTATGAAGAGAAAAAAGGTAGATCTATGAAAAGTAAAAGGGCAGATTCATGTGTGATTGCAAGAAAAGGATATGAGCAGATTTGATTTGTGAGAGAAGATAGTACATGATTTAGATCAGATTTGAAAGGAAGAACATAAAGTGATTTGGATCAAATATATTTGAGCAGAATTGTCCATCATCCGTTGAAGAAGCAACATTGAAGGTGGAACATTGTTCTTGAAGTTATTATTTTTGCTAAGTTGGTGCTTGGCAAGTGGGGGTTGGTGCCTATGAACTTTAGGAGTTGGTGCTCCTTGTGGGTTGGTGCCTACAAAATTGTGAAAGTTGGTGATTCAAGTAGGTTGGTGCCTACATTCATTGTAAAGATTATATAATCATAAAGAACATTATTTGTACTGTGGTTCTTCCCGTAAGGGTTTCCACATAAAATCTTGGTGTCAACTTGTTCATATTGTTATATTCTTGCATGGTTGATACTGTGTTAGTGTGTTAGAGTTTACAGTTGATAAAAGTTGAGAGGGTAAAAATTTGTTTTTTAATTTATGCATTGTTTTCTATGCTTAGGCTTTGCCAGATTCAACGATGAGGGGACTCCCAATAGATGATGGCTTTAACATAATTCTGCATTTTCTTTCAGGGTATAAATAACAGACCGTAGGGAACTCAATTCCCCTGACATGACACCCTAATTCATCGTGACCTTGGAATCCAACAGTCGTAATTGAAAGCTTTTAATTATCTACAAGAAAAGTATTGAACTGACCTGAACTGAGTCGGCGCTGATAATTTCTCCACCGAGTCGCTTGGCTAATTGGAGGGCCAGGCTGCTCTTGCCTACACCTGTTGGACCTGATATTACAATCACCTTCCTCTTCTTTTTCTGGTGCCTGTCCTTGTTCTCTCTCAACTGTTGCGTAAGAGAGGCAGCAATTTCAAATCCCGTAGAGATAACGTTCCTGCGCGGAGGATTAGTAATCTTTTTCCGATTCACCGCTGAAAATATAACGGTTGCGCGCAATGGAAAAGCGTCCATGCGTTCTCCGCGGAGATTAGAGAGAGGAGAATTTAAATTTGGTTTAGGATGTGGTTTTATGGAGACAAGTGAACTTCAAAGAATTTGAAAACGCTGTTAAAAAATATAGGTTAATGCACCTTGGTGTTTTTAATCTCTTATGCTTATATGTTTTGTGGACAATTTTAAAGTATTTGTTATAGATATGAGTTTATGTACAATTCTTTTAATAGTGGATTTTTGATTTTTGTTACATTTATTGTCATGTCTTTATGGGTGTTTTCTGCTTTTTTAAATGGTCTTGATCTTTCGTCACTTTGTAGTTATTATTGAAGCTAAATGTTCAATGATGTTTAATAATGGTACCTCTACTCAAAAGTTTGTTTTCAAGGTGTTCCATAAGATATATTTGTTGAAACACTCCTTGATATGGTTCTCTCATTCTTCAATGTGACAATGCATGCAATTGATTAGAAAACTTTACTTTAATAGGATATTATGTGGGAAGGGTGCCCCCTAAAAGTATGCTCAAAGAATGGTTTACCAAGGCTTAGGTCTCACATGGGATTCACCTTGATGTTAGACAAGACCTTACCAAAAGTTTTCTTTTTCTTTTTCATTTTGTCAAATCCAACCATTTTGAAGTCGTCCTTAAACATAGCCCCTAATTGGCCCACTCTTCCTTGCCTATCTTCTCACCCTGGATTAGAGATTTTGTCATCTCTAATAAGAAATCTCTATCCCTATCGATGTGAATTTTCTTGGTTTACCCTTGTCATGCTAGAACTTTTTGACACAAATAACAACCTCTTTAGGCTCTATTGTGTGTGTTGAACAAAATAGGTTTTTCTCAACTCAAGCCCAAAAGAGAGTATGTGTAGAAGTGGATCTCTCCAAAGATTTGAAGGAGATAGTTGATATTCAAATTAGATAGGTGAGATACACTCAACATGTTCTCTATTTAAATTTACCTAACACTTGTTATAGATGTCAATCTTTTAAACATAGGATCTAGGATTGTCCTTTGCCATCTCTTAATTCTAAGTTTAACACCCAATCCAACTCTAGGTGTTTGCCTCCAAAAAAAAAAAGGATTGGCCTCTCAACCAAGCCATCCTAAACCTTTGGGGGTCAATCCTCAAAATGTCATTTAAATATAGTTAGAAAGTAAGCTTTTGGATACAATTGTGAATGAAAAACATACACAGTTGTATCCAAAAGCTTACTTTATATCTTCATGGACTGTGAAAAACTAATACCAACTATTTAAATATAGTTTCAAAACCTCCAAATGCAAGGGAATTTGTCGACATTCCCTCAAGGGGAGACATCTAGTGAGGTGAAATTCTCTCAAGCACCATTAGAGGCATTAGTTTTGGTATCTCAAAAATCTACCATTGCTCGACATACTCCCCCAACCTTAGCTATCTAATAGATGTCCTACAACATCCTAGGGCATATGGAAGAAGAATAATATGTGCCTAATGTTGGTTGACATATTTCTCTTTTTAAAGATTGATTTAGTATGACTTTATATTACCCAAAGTAAAGACGAATCAACAAAAAATGGTCGGAGAGATCACCATTTCATTGGTGATCTTCCTATGAATTTCGATTGAGGTACAACTCCTCGTAAGATTAAAAAAATGGAATTTTTTAATTTAAAAGGCATGTATACTTGTTGGCAAGAGAAATGGGGCCAGTGCGGTCCAAAGATTTGTACCCCGCTATTCCCTGAGTAGTCAATTTATACCCTAGAGGATACAGTAAGAGAATTAAACAAGAGTGGTAGGAATCTATAAGTCATACATGACATACAATACCATGCTAACAAAATAAATTGTTCATAGATCCATAACACATGTGTTTTCCTTATAACTCCTTCTAGTATCTATATTATATACTATATTAGATATAAAAGGGTAGGTCTAGTCTCTGCTCTGGTAGTATGTTATCTTATTGTTACTTCCTATTACATACCTCTCTTTTCCTTTTATCTATTACATATGGCATATATACATGTTCCCTTGAAGGGATGTGACTCCTTCCTAGTAGCTATTGTCTCTACTATTATTGTGGTCTTCTATTGGTATGCTATGTTTGCTCCCTTTGACCTGCTAACATCATCTCCCCTTTTAAAATGATGTCTTATCCTCAAGACATGTCGCTCAAGGAAGGATGTTTTGGTATTCTACATTGAGTTATGCCAATGTAGTTGTCCAATGTGTGTGTGCTTGGAGGAGTGTGTGAATTTGTGCTTGGACTTGGGCTAGTGTACGTTCGACTTCTGACAAAGTGCTAAGGATTGTAATGTTGTTGGTTATTTGTTTTGCTTCTTTCAAAATCAACTACAGGAACCTCAACTCTTTATTGATTGTATCCCTTAGTTGTTGTAGTTGTTCCTTGACCGGTTCTTGTTATGTGTGGAGCTATTGGAGCTGGATGTGCAGGTGTTTTATGTTGTCCCTTATTTTGGTTGGGTCTTGTAAGGGGTCGTAGCTCATCTGTGTTATTTGATCCTCTATTTGTGTGATCTGGTCCTGGAGGTTCTTTGTTGTGTTGAGCCACTATACGCAGAAATGATAGATTCCCTCGACAACCTTGACGTTATTCTCAATTTGTTTGATCTATACCTCCAACTGAGTTTGTGTGGTAGCATATCTCTTGATGAACTATTGGGTGTTTTTCTTGATGAGCTCTTCTTGGGATTCCTTTCTTATGTTATCCTTCTGGGATATTAAACCTATATGTATGCCAATGACTAATTGTTGCAATTATTGTGACAAAGGGAGGGATTGATCCCTATAAAAATATGGAATAGCCTTTTGGAGTTCCTCTATGACTTCCTATAGCTACTTTGTTTGTTATACATGTTCTTGTAGGATATCTTCTCTATCGGTGGAATGGAAGACGTCCCCTAATTTTATCTTCTGAATGGGTTACATTCTAGAGAGATTCGCTTGTGAGCCTACTAGTGGTACTTGGAGTAGTTGGGAAGATGGTCTCGATCAAATATGTTGTTGTTGAGCTAGAAATTTTTTGATTATAGAGATGGTATCCAATGGAGTGGATAATTCCTCAAAGTCATCCTTGTCCTTCTCTATTTATTCCTTGCATTCCTCCTTGTCTTTCTCTTTTTCTTCCCCGAATTCCTCTTGTTCTTCCCTAGATTCCTCCTTGTCCTTCTCTTTTTCTTCCTCAGATTCCTTTACATTTTCCTTTGGTTTCTTTGTCTTCTCTTCAGCTACAACTCCAGTTTCTTGAGGAATGTTATCTTCTTGTGTCAGACCTTACTCCTACTCTAGGCCCTTGGCCATTTCCTCATAGAGTTTCCAAGTGGCCTCCTATGTCTCCTTCTGGAGGGCTTCTATCTCTATCGAATCATCTTGCATGAGTCTATTGACTTGCTGTTTTGTCTTGAATTCCTGTGATTGTGCTTATGCAAGGGCTTGCTTTTGTTCATCTATCATATTGGGGCTCACTATTCATATGGCTTATTCTTTCAATTTTTCATCTCGTGCCAAGGCTTTAGCCCTTTTTGTCATTATTGTTGTTGTAATCCCGTTGAGAAATCTTTGAATTGTGTCTTCGATAGTTTTGTTTTGATATTTTATGTACCTTACCAAGTTCTGAATTATTTTGTCTTGGTTTGCTTTGTCGTACTCCTCATACATTTTCAGGATCTGTGATAGCATCCCATGGTGAACAATAGCATTAAATTTTTTAAGCATGTTTATTGGATCTATTGAGAGTACTCTGGAGTGTTGATCCAATGTTTCTTCCTAACTTCCTTCCTCTCGTGGCTCTGGTTTATTTGGGGGAGTCCTCAGAGTCCTTTTTGTTTGTTTGTTTCTTCGCATAGGTTTCTCAACCTTTTCTTCTTCCTCTATGATCTCTTTGACCTCGACTTCCTCTATATCTTCTTTTGACTTTTTAGCCTTTTTTTTGTCTTGCATGTCGGGTTCTCTTTAATTTTTTTTGTGCTTTACTTAATTGTGGAGCTACCAATGTCGATATCGTAGATATTTCCAATAGTTTCAATGAGGTGGTATATGATCTTGTGGCCCTTTTCCCAAAAGGTTCAAAATGTGTCAAAGTGGCCACTGTCAATTTTGGTCCTTCCTCCTTTTTGCCCCCTTGTTTCTGGGCTTTCTTTTTCTTCTTCTCTACGTCTTCTTGAGCTTCTTGGTCCAACTTCCTGCTCATTACCTCTTGGTAAGTCATGAACCTCTTAGTTGTGGTATCTCTTGGGTTCTGGAGCAAGTTTGTCACATAGTTATCTATTTCTTGGGCGGTAACATTGTAAGGTAGTGTTGGGATCCATATTATGTGGGGTTCAACCACCTCCATATATGTATAATCTTTTTATACTAAGAATGTTATAGAATTTTCATAATGTTTGGCTAATAGAAAGGGAACTTAGCTCCTGTATTGCATTTTTTCTTGGAAGTTTTTGAAAAACCCCTAATAGGTTGTTTGCCTTGCTTGAAAATTCTCAAATTAGTGGGTATAACCCTTAATTTTGAGTTGCTATGGTCTAGTCAATTCGCTAGAATTTTCCCTTGAAATTGGGCAGTTCCTTTAAGAACTAAAACACTAAGTAGATGATTAAAGTTCTATACCAAAAGTGGTACTTAGTATTCTTGATCTTTTGTAAGTTCTCCAATAGTTTCTCTTGCACAACCTCACATAAATCAAAATCTTTACCTTTGACCACCATCTAGTATGTGGTGTGGACAACAACGGCAGTTGTAGAATCTTCCTAGTTAGCATAATAGACCTTGTAAGCTATACCCATTGCTATCTACTTGGGTTGGTAATTTTTTCAAGCTCAAGATCCTACCATAAAATGTGGCTTTGGTCAACCTCTCCACTTCACTATTTTTAATGGCCTTCTTGGTCAGGTTTCCTCCTACCATTCTCAGCTTGGTCATGGCATGGATGGCCTCTTTTGTACAACTTATCTAGGCGCAGAAATTCATTGTGTACCCAACTTAGGAAAATTTGAACCTATTCTTCTTCTATGCAAAATTTTGGGTAGTCTTTCCACACATCTAGGCTCTTCTATCCAAATTTTATGTATTCTAGTTTATATGTTTTGCCATCATCCATTAGTAATTGTTAGCGAATATCTTCTATCTTAGTGTGGTTGATTTCTGCAATGGGTTAATGAATATATTTTTTGATGTCTTCCAGGTGGACCACGTTGTGTGGTACTGATAAAAAGGTCCCTTCTTTATCTGTGAGTGATACTTTGAATGGGAGTTGCCTGAATACTAGTCTATGATTTTTAGATATGTGAATGACTATGGGAGTGGAAATTACAAGGAGTGTTTCTTGTGAGATATCCTAATTTGCTTGGGAAAAATTTCTAACTTGCTTAATGGTTTCTAAGGTCACTCTAATCTCATAACGACAATTGTGAAGAGTTGGAGGGGAAATTTGGATTTTTATAAAATTTTGGGGTAATGGAGTGTGAGCTATAGTGGGTGGTAGTTGAGTTATTAATACTTGACCCATTTTTTGGCTTTTATCTAAGCCATTTGGTTTGATTTGATGGGTGTTAGGAGTATTTTGGTGTTTTTAATTTTTGGTTAGTTGAAGCTATGGTAAAATGTATCTTTGATGGTTTTAATGTGCTTATTTTGGTAGAAAATAATAATGCTTTAAGCATGTTCCATTAACATGTCTTGATATAAGTGTGTCATCTAGTTTTTGAATTCTAACTACTTCAGATTCATTAATGTGATGTATGTAAAATGGTCCTAACCATCTAACTTTTAATTTCCCCTATTTCTTAAATTTTTTATCGTATAGTAGCACTAGATCCCCTATTTGGAATGTCTTTAGTCTCAAGTTCTAGTCATGCCACACCTTCTACCTTTGACATTCCAACTGTTGGTTGTACATAACAATTTGTTGAAATTCATCTAATTTTTCTAATTCTTCTATTCTTGCCTTTAACGATTCATCTGCTTCTAATCATAAAGTTAGTGTGGTATGCATGTTATGGATTGTGAAATTCATGGGTATTATTGCATCAAGACCATATACCAATTGGAATGGTTTTCTTGTCCTTTTGTAAGAGGTCTAATATGCCCATAGTACTACCAATATCTTAACATCCTAGTCCGTCTGGTTTCCATCGCACATTTTCGTCAATATTTTGCCAATTATTTTGTTCAATGCTTCATTGGCTCCATTGGTTTGTGGATGATATGGAGAGATTTTATTGTGTGTTGTCATAAAATTCTATAGTAATTCCCTTATCATATTGTTTACAAAGTGTTTGCCTTGATCATTGACTATACTTAATGGGGATTTGTATCTGGTAATAATGCTTTTGTATAGAAACTTGGTGGTAGTTCTTGCAGTGCAATCTTTGGTTGGTTTTGGTTATACCCATTTCATTAAGTACTCTACATTGATGATAATGGATTGGGCCTTTAAGTGTTTTTTCAATGGATCGATTGGACCTATGAAATCAATTACCCATTTATTGAAAGGATTTTGGGCTAGTACTGGTCTGAGGGGCATTTTTTCTCGGGCAGTAGGTTTTCCTACCCTTTGACAAATGTCACATCCTTTTGCATAGTCATTTTCATCCTTATGTAGTGTTGGCCACCATAGGCCTTCTAGTTTCACCCTTCTTGTAGTAGATTCTCTAGAGTGATGGCCTCCAGAAATCCTGCTATGTGCTTCTTGTAAAATGGATTTTCTTTCATGTGTATAGACAACTCTTCTTAGGATGTCATCCTTTCCACTATGATGCAATTCTCCTTCTAATAAGGTATATAGTGATGCTCTCTACTTTAGTGATTTTTTATCTTGTGGGGTTAGGTCCTTGGGGAATTCTTTGGTTGATAACAAAATAACAATGTATTCTAGTTCCTCTAGTATTGTTATGATTTGGAACAAATGTGTACAAGGTAACTCTTCTCCGTATGTACCTAATTCTTTGTTGGTTTCAATTCAAGATAGGTAATCCAGTCCTTGGTTGTTCTTTTCGAGTTTTACCATTATCTTAAAATCAAATTCTTGGAATAATAACAACTTTATAAATATCCTCCCATGAGTTACCAATTTGTTTAGTAAGTATTTCAGGGGTTTGTGATCTATGATGAAGGTGAAATGGGTAGATAGCAGATAATTTCAGTACTTTTTTAAAGCGTATACCATTACCAATGCTTCTCTTTTTGTGGTAGTGTAATTCTTTTCTATCATTGATAATTTCCTACTAGAAAATTCTATAGGATGATCCTTATTCCCCTTTGGTTGGCTGAGTACTTCTCCTATTACTATTCTAGAGGCATCTATGTGGACATGAAAGGGATTATTCCAATTCAGAAATATTAGGATTGGTGCTCTGCTATTTTCTATTTCAAAGTGTCAAATGCCTTTTGGGCTTCCTCATTCCATTTGATGCTTCACCCTATTTTCCTCTTTAGAAGGTCTTCTAGTGGCATTGCAATTCCTATGTACCCTTTAATGAATTTCTTGTAATATCCTTTGTATCCTAAAAGTTTCTTGACTTTTGGAGCATTCTTTGATGGTGGAAAATTCAAGATCAAAGATACTTTCATTGGATCTACCATTAGTCCTTCCTTGCATATAATGTGGTCGAGGAGTGTCCCATATACTGCAAATGTGCATTTCTTTAATTTTAGTGAAATTTGCATGCTTCTGCACTAGTTTAACATCATTTGGAGGACTTGGACATGGTCTTTTACTAGACCATAGACTGTCTAGTTAGACTTTAAGAAAATCATGAATAAAGTCTTTGAAGGTTTTGATCATTATCGGGCTGAATACTATCGAGGTGTTCTTTAATCCAAATAGCATGACTATGTACATATGTGATCCCCATTCAAAAGCAAAAGTTGTTTTGGGTTGATCCTCTTCCTTGACCTTCACTTGGTGGTATTTATAAAATCCATTTGTAAATGAGTAGATGTCTCTTCTAGCTACCGACTCTAATATCTCCTATGTGAATGGTGTGGGGGAATAGGTTGTGTATGCATGCTTTGTTTAGTTTCTGAAAGTCAATGCACACCCTTATCTCTCTGGTATTTTTGTTTTGTATTACGATTGGGCTTATCCATTCCACGTTTTCTACCAGTTTAATTATTTCGATAGCCAAAATTTTGTCTATTTCAATTTTCACTTTCTTCTTCATATTAGGATTTATCCGATATGGTCTCTTTCAAATTGGTTTGATGCCTTTTTAAGTTGGATCTTCATAACTCCCACCTCTTCTTTGATTCCTTTAATTTTGGTGAAGTTTTGGGGGAATAGGTCTTGAAATTCAGTTAGTACTTCAATTGTTTGTGTAACCACCTTTTCATCCCACTATTCATGTCAGTTTTGGGTCACCTTCTATTGTAATTTTTGTTTCTTTCAGTCTAATTGGTTAAGTGTAGTACTTTTTCTTTGAGGTGGTAATTTCTTCTATTTCACTCTCCCCTTGACTAATTTATATATCCAATACTTGTTCTTCCTCATCATCTTGTATTGCACAATAGTGTTTGTTGATTTTGGGCACCTCCCATTCCATCCAATCCTTGTATTTGTATCTTGATCTTCCTTTGATAGTGTGGAATGGGATTTTGGTACCGATATCTCTTCTTCTATTGGGTTGAAGATAATCCCCTTCATTTTCCTGAGTATGGTTTGTATCTATGGGGTTTTGCTAGAAAATGAGAAGGTCCAGATGAAGTGAGTGGTCAGTTTTATCCACATTTCATTTTTCACCCTTCTCTCTTGATCACTATACCAAGTTCTTGCCATTGGACTCAATGTCTAGTACAACAATTGAATGTATAGCCAATCATCGTACTCGTAGTTTCCTTCCCAATAATATATGCATATCTATAGGTGCTTTTTTAGTGAGATGTTACCTTCGTAGGGTGTATGTCATCATAATATCCTAACTTCAATAGGAATCTTGCCTTTACCAAGGTTTTAAATATATCCCATTTCTTTATGGTTTGCTTATGAGTATTATACCAACATGTGATAGTACATGTAAGAGTATGTGGTAGTCCAACCAACCTATTTGCTTCATCGGAGATGGTTTTCTTGATTTGGTAAATATATAGGGCATCGATTCACCTACTCCAAAGTATTTGGGAAACTTATCCTGAAATTTCCTTTGAGAAATATGACAAACCATGCAAGAGTCCCTTATGTAGTCCTTTTTATCTTCCCTGGCGGAACCGCGCATGTCATGTGCTACACTGCCTTGTTTCGGTTGTGCTTTCCTTATCATGAATATTCTTTAGGAGCCAAAGAGTCTTCGAGAATACACATCTTGATTATCTTTTATTCATGCTTCTAATACTGCTTTGTTGTCTATTCTACCTTCAATATCCTCCACTTATAGTTCTCCTTCTAAATTGCGCTCATATTGCATTTCATTGGCCACTATGGTTATTATGTTTATTGTTTGGTCATTATCTTCGTATTCTTCTATATTCACTTCTTCTACATAGGGTCCTCCAGGTTTTTCCCCTAGGGGTATGTGGACCACCCTCTTATCATATGTGAAGGATATTTCCTCCTTGTGAGCATCTATGGTTCCCTTGGAATCTACAAACAATTTGAGCGCTAGTAATGCATCGAATGAATTGAATGTCTCGCTCATAGTGACCACCTCAAAATCCATGGATTTATTCACTCCTTTTACTTTAAATTTCGCATTTCTCTAGGTACCCAATATTTTCATTTTGGTACCATCTTCTAAGCTGATGTTGCAGGGAGTTGGTTCTAATGCTAGTTTACGCAAGTATTCCCATATTCTCTTAAGAATTAGATTGATGTCTAATCCTAGGCTGACCATTACTTTAGGGATCCTTTTCTGGTAGATCCAGAGTTCAATCATGATTGGTCTCATTTTCCAATGTTCCCCGTGGTTCTGATTTGTGGTATGTTTATCTTATTCTAATATTTGTCAAGTTATTTTAGTTTAGTGAGTAGGTCCTGTTGCCCTAATAGCCTTGCAAATTTTTTAAGAACATTAACTTTTGGTTCTAAAAGTAGCTATTTTCCATTTTTTCTCTATTTTTCTCCTGCTCTAGAATTCTTTTGGTTTTTTTTACTATCTAGTCATGTTGTTCCTTTGTGGGGTGGAATTCTTCCTCTTCACCAGAGCTTTCTTCTTCTTTTGATATTACTGTATCAACCTTTCTAATATCTATGCCTCTCCTAGTCACTACTGCAGTCTTGCCCCTTTTTTTGGGTCTAGACTTTATGCAGTACTCTTCTTCATTGCTATCTTCTTCTATTACATAATCCTCCTCTTTTCTTGTTTTTCAACATTGTTTAATTTCCTCTTCCAGGTCTTTGGGTTTTTTGCGGAGGAGTTTGGCCCCTCTTGTAGTGCTCAAGTCTTATTGCTTATCTTTATGAGGTTGTGCATAATATTGGTGTGATTTATCACAATTAAATGCATCATGGCCATCATCACCACAAAATCCACATTGCTTCCTCATTATCACTGTAATTTCCCAGACCTTGGATGGCATTGGTGGTTCTCTAGTTGTACCATGGTGGGACCCTATATTCATTGTCTTGAGCATACAATGGTCCTTCTGCTAGTCCCTTCACATATGCCATATCTCAATCGTAGTTAGATTCATATTTTATCCAAAATTTATGTGATGGGAATTTTATTGTTTCATGGTTGTCCCATTCTTCGCACACCCCACAATAAAATGAGTTTTTTTTCTAATGGTGTGGAGGTCTACCCTCAAAGTGTTTCCTTCTTTTCTCCTATCTCTATCGAACATTCATGTTGGATATGGCCCTCTCTACCACAATAGGAACACCATATGTTGGGTCTTTGCAAAGCAATTTCCTATTTCATAAGCTCTTGCCTTAATCGCAATTGATCCATTTCCAACCGTAACCTTTCCATCTTCCTATTTTATTTTTCCTTTTCTATATTTCTCCAAGACCGACCTTCTATCTAGCATGCTAATGCAACTAATTTTGAGTATGAGCTAAAATTTCTACTGTCCAAAGTCATTATGAGTTCCAGAGTTATGGCTAAAAGGAACCATTCTCTTTTTTTCTTATCATTCAATGGTTCATCCAGTCGCCTAACTACTTCCTTGAGCCTTTTATCAAACTCTAAAATAGATTCATCATCCCTTTGAGATAATTCTCTTATCTTGCTTACTCCCTTCATTGGGGGTTCTAGGCTATCAAATTTTTCTAAGAAAGCTTTCTTTACTTCATCCCAGGAATTTTTGTTTCAGGGCTATGATTTCTCATACCATTTTAGCGGTTCTTTTGTTAAGGAGTTGATGAAATCAAATATCTTTGTACTATCTCTTTGTTTGTTCTGGCTCAACCATATAGTTTCTAACAAAAATATATGCTTTGTGGCATTACTAGTGTCCCTCTCAAAGACTAACATTTTCTTCACTATGTTCATATCCTCTTCTAATGAACTTTCTTTCAAGCTTGTGGTGTCACTTCTCAAATTGTTGAATATGAATTGGATTTGGTGTCACTTTTTGTTCTTTCATAGTTTCTTTGTTCTTCTATAGTTCTCCACCCAATAGATTGATTGTTACCTTCTAAGATGTCCCAATTCGTTGTATAGGTTATCTATATAATTCAAGCTTCTTGCCTTCTCTTTCTTCATTTGTTTCTATGTATGTTACATCTGGTTCAAGGGGTGGCTCTTGGTCCAAGGGAACGCCTATTCTTTGTACCTTTTCTTTTGTAATTCGATATTTTCATTACCGATTGAAATTATCTTTTGTTTGGTTAATGAATCCCCAGGATTAAGTTTGACCACTTTTTCATTTTTACCTCTTTGTGGTATCTTTGGCTTCCAATTCTTTCCCTCTTTCTTTCCTATCCTTGGCTACACCCGCATTTGCGTGCTCAACAACACCCTTATTGGCACACTCTACTTATTTCTTAAGGATTTCCTCTACCATTTTTACCGCTTATTCTTTTTATTTTCTTTCCATCTCCCTTTTGTGATATCTTTCTTCCCTTTCTTGGGTTTGTTTCAGTTTTCTTTCTTCATTTTTGTTTTCCCTATTCCCATATGCGTCCTTGGTCTGAGCTTCTTACTTTTGCTCCTATATCAAGGTTTTGAAAGGATTCTTTGAATAGTCACATATTTTCAAGGATCTATGGGATCCTCCCCCCTTTCCATTCATCATCCCCTAATGGCCTACCCCCTTTCATAGAGGCGACCCTTAGGGTCTGATGAGAAATTATTTTTTTACAAACTCTCCTACTTCTTTTATGCCTTTGCTTTCTTTTATTGTTCTCTCTAGGGTCTCGACAATAAAACCAATGTTGGAAAGAGAAATGGGGCCAATACAATATGAAGATTTGTACCCTGTTATTCCTTGACTAGTCAATTTATACCTTAAAGGATATAGTAAGAGAATTAAGCAAGAGTGGTAGGATTCTATAGGTCATACATGATATAAAATACCATACTAACAAAATAAATTGTTCATAGATCCATAACACACATGTTTTCCTTATAACTCCTTATGGTATCTATATTATATTATATCAAATACAAAAGGGCAAGTCTAGTCTCTATTATGGTAGTATATTATCTTATCATTGCTTCCTATTACATACCTCTCTTTTCCTTTTATCTATTACATATGGAATATATACATATGTTCCCTTGAAGGGATGTGACTCCTTCCTAGTAGCTAGTTTCTCTATCGGTATGCTCTGTTTGCTCTCTTTGACTTGCTAACAATACTTTAAACCAAAAAGTAGTGAAGGAAAACTAACACTTGATCATAGCCATCATGCAAATGTGATCGAAATCAACTTTCAAAACAACATCAACTAAAAATTAAAGATAAATGTCACCAAAACTGCAACTCAAAGATTGAGATATCATCAACAAGTAGACATATTAGATAGACTTCAATTTCACCCCTTTCTGAAGCAAGATGAATGTAACACTAGAGAATACAACATCCAAAAAGAGAATAAATATTCTAGTATCTATCAAAGGTCAAAGAATCATTCATAAATACTAAGTATTACACTCGAATTCGTATGCACAAAGACAAAACTTCTTTAGAAACAAGCAAAATTGCGAAATTGATCCTTCTTTTGATTTATTCTCACTTTTAAATCAAAGTGTAATGGGGATCAAAAATTTCAACCCTTCAAAAGTCCTTGAATTGTATATTTATAGATCCCCATTCTTGAATCTTTTTAATTATTGTAATTGTTGCTCTTCCAAGTGGGAGTTTCATAAATCATTACTCAATTCTTTATTAGTTGAGCCTTATGATAATTTATGACTATTTTTAGAAATTTTATAATTACATCACACATATCAATTTGATTTTTATGGGCTAATGCATCACTGCTCCTTGTATACAAGCCTCGTGGCTTTCTGTACATGTGAAAAACCTACAATTTTCAAAATTTATATTTAATTACATATCCATTGGTGATCATATGCATGTGAGTAGATTTAATTAAGAGGTTTCACCCCAACACTAAATCTTATTCAACCAAAAATACAATAAACCTATCACATCATTTGTTGCATTCATTTAATTCAAGGCAACTAGTGGTGTCCTTGTTCATTAGTTGCAACTAAGAAATCTCCTCATAGCCTATCTTGCAGATATGGAAATCGTTCCATTTCTATAAATTTGAAGGAATTACCTTCATTCTTCACATATCAACTTCATTCTCAAAATTCCAAGCACTTCCAGTGATACCACTTCCAAAGGTGATTTCCTGGTTTTTGAAGGTGTAGAATATAGTTTTGTGAAGCGGTTGGCCACAAACTAGCTTAAGGAAGTATTCCTTATAAGGAGTGATGTAGAGGAGGGAGTGATAAGGAAGATCATTGGGGATAATTTCCTCATGCAGGTCCATGTTCATAATGCCACACTCTTGGAGCATTTTATGTATAACATTATTCGGACTTCCAAGAAGCTAGGATGGGGTGCTAAAGCTACAGAGAGACTATTGAGGCCAACTTATATAGCCAACATGGAACACGCCTTGGGATGCCTCAATGAGTACTCATGAGAAGGCTTGGTGGGAGACACTATTTTCATTGCCAGTGCTCTCCAAAATGATCAAGCCAAACAAGTTGTTACTCTCTTGCATGTTGGATTGGAGAGGAATGTTATGGAGAATTTTTTCTTCTATGTTGAATTAATGAAAAATTGTTTTCTCCCACACAATTAGAGAAAATTCAAGAATATGTGGAAGGTATCTTGATGACTTCTAATTTTGTTTAATTTTCATTCTATAATGTATGGTTTTCACTTTTGGCACAGTTATCCTTCACTAAACATAACCTTGAAAATAATATGTTGGTTTCAAGAGTAATGTGAACAAACCAATGTTGGGTTCCAATGAGGTTTTTGGAACCCCATTAGAGTCTGACATAGTTTTGAAAACCCTCTTATTATCTGCTTCACATTCTTCCTTTAATGCACGATCTGAAACACTTGGGTGCTTTTTGAAAAGGGGCTTTAACAATAATAAAACACCGAATCTTTAAAAGAAATCCTCTACCGTTAGAGATAAAATAGGTTTTCAAAACCTTGTTAAGAACCAAAAAAGGCTTCATAAGCTCACAAAATTTCTAAAATAGTGTTAATCTCACTTATATTTTTCTTATTTCAGTTGATGCTCATCAAGGTTATGGAAACTGTTTCAGACTCTGACAATGTTTTCAAAACTTAAGAAAGAGTTGATTCAATGAAAAATTTAGGTTTAACTTTAGGAAGTTGGTAAAAAATGAGGTTGTAGCAACCACAATGACGTCTGATATAGTTTCGAAACCACAAGAAGGGGTGATACTTTAACAGGAAAAAAATTCATGGGTGGATGCAGTTTTGAGGGAATGAAAAAAACCACGATAACACCTAACAAATTACAAATTATCCAACCTTCTATTTGAATAAGCACCTTTAGTTCAAAGGAAGTGTTTCTACGAAATAGTTTCTCAACTCTAAATGAGCTAGATAGTAAGATGTTTCTCAACACTCATTCATGAATTTTGTCTCTTGAAATGTTTGAGGTTTGAAAAACCTCCCAAAAAAGTATTCCATTCATTATTGTCAACAACATTTTTTTGGTTTATACATTCTTTGTTTACAAGTGGTTAAAGTTTCTAGTTTTTTATTTTTTGTAGCATGTTGTGATATCTAGCCTTCTAGTGTTTTTTGTGTAGCAATCATAAAATGATTCATGGTGTTGCTGTTAAATTTATCTATCCTCTATGGAATCATCACTTAGTTAATCAAAGATGTGATCCCATCAACCAAGTGTTATGGGCTCTTTAAAATATCCTTCAAAGTTATTAATGTGAGTTCCTTGAATGATGTTGACAAATTTATTGTCTAGAGATGGATCACAAATTCAATGTTTGTTTCCACTTGGATTATGCACAATGATTTCAATATGATTGAGATGTCTTATGCTAAATTTTGTGTGTTTCTTATGTGTTATATAGTTGGCGAAAGAAAGTTAGGCTACTTTATGTACAATAAATTGTGATCTTATATATCAATCTTGGTTATCACAATGGTCATATGATATGGTACACATGGAGAAACCTTAGAGATATAACTGATAGGGTCCTTAACCAACTTGATAGAACCATTTCATCTACTCAATCATTCTCTTCTTTTCCCAGTTGTTACTTTTTTCCTTTGGAGTCTTTGTCAAATGTTGTCCTCGCATACCACTTTCCAATATAGTTTTGTACTGAGTGGAAACTTCTCAAATCAAATGCCATGAAGACTCAATTTTTCTCAACATGTCATTGCTCACTCACAAGGCCATATCAACTCATATTCAACATGTTTGGAATCTAAAGCTATGCCTCATACATGAGATAGGTTCGATAGCCTCGTGGAATGGCCATGTCAATCATATTGCCTACTTCCTCTACATTTATGGGTGCTAGCTTTACCATTTCCATTGTCGCTCTTACAAGTTCACCACCTTAGAGATTTACAAAGATACTATATCTTAGAAGCTCAACCTTTCAACTTGGAAGCTCAAATTTTAGTATTTGTAATCCGTCACCAAAATCATGTTGTAGATGCCCACTTACCTTGTGGCGCCCAAATCAAAGCTCATATTCATTGGCTAAGATTGGAGACAAGGTCTAAAGAATTTTTTTTGGCTCTATAATCTCATTATACATCTCAATCCATTAAGAAAATAAAGGAAGGGTAGCAATAATTTATTGAACTTCTAGACATTCTTCAAGTCTTTTCTGGACATGACAAGCAAGTTTTTATTACACAAGGGTATAATCTACCTCAAATAAATTCTCTATAATAATTCTTAAATGCACTTCCTTTTCAAGTTTCCACATATTATCACATTCTTTGTGACTATCTTCTCGCAAAGGAAGATTTACATTAGGAAATTTTCTCCATGTCTAGTGATAAAGGTCTTGACTTGGACAAATTTTATTGAATTTTGTAAATATTCTTAGGGATGCTATTTGTGAAGAACTTGGAAAGGTCTATCTAGAATATTTTAATGATAATTTATTAGGAACAATAATCAATAAAGACAATATTGAATTCCTATCTAAAGCTAGTGAGCTATAAGAAATATGCAATTAACAGCTTATCACCTTATTGAATATCTCTTGCAAGATTACCAAAGATCTTACTCTCAAGCATAGACCACTCCTTACCTTGATAATCTAACCTAAGCAAATGGGTTTTATCAAAATTTGGTAGATCATTGACAATAGTATTGTTGCTTGGTAATGGGTGGAATGGGCCCAACATTCTTAGTAACCTACAATGTTCATCAAAATTGACTTCATTAAGGCCTTCAACTACATTGAATTGTCTTTCATGATCTTTTCATGCTTTGGGAACTTTGTTTGCTTCACCATTTATGACCAACTATCAAGACTTTTAGGTTCTTTGGGTCTATCTATTAGGGATTCCCTTTAACTCCTACACTATACATGCTTATTGTTAAAGGCTATGACCCACATAGTCTCCCAAAAGTTGGTTAAAGATATTGCCTTTCCTAATTCATCTACTTATCTAATCAATGGGTATTTTCTTAAAGATTTTTTAATCACTCTTCTTGAGGAAATAAATAATGTAAAATAGGCCCTTCCCTACCTTGATAAATTATTCCAAGCCTCTAGCTTGAGCATTCAATGGAAATAAACCTAATTCTACAAACAATATTTTCTTTGTAAACCTAAATGGATTGAATCTTTTGATTGGAAATGGATTTTGATCATATGGGGAAACCTTATGCTTTTTGGGAATTCTCTTTGGTGTTTAGGCCTTACCTACTAGCTTGTGGCAAGCCATCATTGCCAGTTTTTAAAAATAGTAAATCTATTGGATCACTAAGCTTCTCTCTTAGGCTCACAAATTCTAAGTGTGCTATATAATTCTAGCTACTACCCATGTTTACTATTATTCTTGTTGGGTCCCCTTTAAGGCCTCTTATTTTAAAGTTGAGAATATTATTAGAGACTTTCTTTAGGCCTTTATGGATAGAGACAAACATTTTCATTGTGTTGCTTGGGAAGTATGTTATCTCCCTCACAATTCTATTGGTTTAGGTATTCTCCCAATCCATTAGCAAGGCATTACTCTCTATGTTAAATGGATCATTAGAACTCTAGAATGGAAGTATGGCTCGAAGATTCTCATTAGGAATTGTATTTTATCAAGAGTTCTTATTGGATGAGAAACTTGGAAAGGAATTTGAGTTTGTACTCTCCTCGCCATGAGGGAGCATATCCAAATACAAGGTGCATTTATTATTAAGATAATTTGGAAGGCTTAGGATCCCATCAAACCATGAATTCTTTGGGATAGTAATGGCTTCTACAATTCCCTCTCGATTTACTAGAATTTTATTTGTTAGTCTCTAGTTCTATATAGTCAAGTTAATCCTCTTACCAAATCCCCTTGGGTTAATGTTATGAAATTATTAAATAAAGGAATCAAAACTCTTCCTGATCTCCTTATCAAGACCACCAAAAATAATCTATCATAGCCTAAATCCAACTTAAAATTTTGGTTATCCAATCAATATTAAGAGACCTTCTAGACTATTATTGATGTCATCTATCCCCACACTCTTCACAAGATTGTGCATTCCTTCAAGCCATAGTGAAATGACTAGAAATGGTATCCTAAAATTCCATTTCATAATTACAAACACCATAAAAGATGCTTGTGACTTACACTTCATCTTCCAATGGTGAACCAATTAAACCATCATTGGTACCTCTAGTCTCTCGAAACTTAGTATTGATAGTTCTAGGCCATATTGGCATTCATTATTGAGCCTAACTTGGCTCATTTTGGGTTGTGTGTTATTTAACAAGGTCCTCTACTTGGTTCTTGTCTTTCTCACCTAGGATTCCTCGACCATTGCTATCCTTTCTTTGAACAATTAGAGTTTCTCGGACATCTTTGTTTTATTTTGCACCAAGTTTCAAGAAGCTTGGATTTGGATACATGAATTCTCTAATCCTTTTCAACCTAAGACCTTCACATATCATATGGTGTTGTTGGGTGATTGGGCCAACCTCTTATTTAAATTTACCCAAATTTGGCATGCTTTTAGAGTGCAAATTCTCCTTAGTATTTGGAAAGATAGAAATTCATCTCTTTTCAAGGTATTTTTGGAGGTTGAAAAAAGTTTATTTTTATTTTATTTTATATTTTTTAGAACTCAAACCAAAGTACCTATGGGTGGGGTACTTAGGAAAGGGTGTAGAACTATATTTTTAAGATTTAGTGTACCATTAGAACTCTTAGAAAGAGAAAAAATTTATGAGGACGTGCCAACTTGAGTGGAACCACCCCAAGTCAACATATTGGTTCTTTTTTTAGCTACCATCAATTTTAAGAGAAAATATAATACCTAAACCCGAGGATTAAAATATTAAGAAAAATATTTGATCTATAATCAAACTAAGGACAATGAAATTCCAATGAACAAGGTTGGGCCAACCGTTTTCACTTTGAGCTCCACATGACTTAGGAGGGTAATCCTATCACTAGTCTAAGATAATGATTAAAATCTTCACCAAGCAATGCTACAAGATTGAAACTAAGTCCCATTGGCACAATGCAAAATAAATAATCAACTCTTATTGATTCATTGTTGTGCTAGTTTCATATCAAACTATAACTACAAAACCATTTTAAAAGTGGATGATCAATATGTTCATATTTATTTGAATAAAGGATGTTACAATTTTAACAAGTTCAAGAATGATCCCTTAAGCTTTAAATAATGTGGTGAATAAATAACTTATACATAGATATGTCTTCACCCAAAATGTGCAAAGGAACGATAAATGAGAAAAATAAAAAAAAGATTCATTTGGACAAAAGCACAACAATGAGCATTTGTGGAACTCAAGAAAAATCTATGTTCAACACTACTATTTGCACTTCTAGACTTGAAACAACCTTTTGAGATTGAGAAATATGTCTTTGAGTATGCACTTGGGGTAGTGTTCTTACAAAAATTTCATCTAGTGACCTATCATAGTGAAAAATTATCTGATACAGTATGTAGGTATGCTACATATGACAAGGAAATGTATGTTATTGTTCAAGATTGAAAATAATGGAAGCACTATATTTTAGGCAAATAGACTATCATCCATATAGACCACAAGCCTCTACAATTCTTATAGACATAAGGGAAGTTATAAAATGATAGGCATCAAAGATGGTTTACCTATTTGCAACAATTTCATCTCAACTTTCACCATAATAAAGGAAGCAATAACAATTTTACTGACCAATTGAGTATAACTCCAATTGTAACCCTTATGGTGATGTTAGATTCTTGTAGCCACCAAACAATAGAGTCACTCAAATTATATGACACTGATGTTGATTTTTTTGATGTCTAAAAAAGGATAATAAAAAGTAATCAAGTCCCTAGCTTTTACTTGCAAGATTACATTCCTTTTCACATGGGTCACATATATGTTCCTAAAAGGTAAAGACAAAATATAATATAGAAATCACACTAATGTTTTGTTGTAGGACACTTTGGAGTAGAAAAAACTATTGTTATTCTTAAAAGGTATTTTTTTAAGGGACAAAAGCAACATGATGTTGCTTCATATATTTGGTATTGTATAATGTGTGTCATTGAAAAGCTTACAAATCATAAAAAAGGGATTGTATATGTCACTTCCCATCCTTGATAAGTCTTGGAAGTTGGCCTCAATGGACTTCATGTCTGGCCTTCCTACTACCGAACATGGTCATAACTCTGTGTATGTGGCGGTAGATAGATTTTTAGAAATGGCCATCATGGTAGCCTGTAAGAAGGGGGTCTCAATAGAAGACACTACCAAAATTTCTCTACACATGTCTATGTTTAGTTTAGAATACAACACAATATCATCTTTGGTAGGGATAGAAAATTCAACAACAATGTTTGGTCTACACTTTAGGATATAAAGGACAACAAACTAATAAATTCCATTGCCTTCCATCCATAGACAAAGGGGTATATTGAGGTGGTAAATAGAATGATCATTCACATTTTATAGATGTATTAGTCTAAAAATCCTTGCACGTGGGGTGAGAATATTCCATATGTATAACACATTTACAATCATGTAATACATGGTTCTATGAGGCACAAATCATTTGAAGTATGTTTGGGATACCAACCATTGGCTCCTTTGGATGTTGTTCTTCTAGCCATGATGAATGAGCTAACACCACATGCTGAGAATGAGGTAGACAAGGCATCCAATTTTTTTAAAAATATTTTTCATATTCAAAAATTCCATGAGATAGTGCAATACACTAACTAGAAGTACAAGGAGCGGCATGACCAACACCATAGCCCTCATCACTTTTAGGTTGGTGACAAGGTTTGGCTTCATATTTTGAAGGAGAGACTTTAAGGACCACATAAGAAACTTCATCCTCTTTAGTATGGGTCATAAACTATCCTAAAAAATGTTGGTGAGAATGATTTTGAACTCAATTTACTACCATTTCCTGGGCTACATCTTATTTTTAATGTTGAATTGTTATGCCCATACTTTCCACCATTACTGGACACATCAAGTGTTGCTGAGAAAATTTAGAATTCAGAGTTGAATCCAAAAACTAATGCCCCTTTTGCAAATGAAAAAATTATATATGTTCTTGTGAAGACACTAAAGATGCAACATATTACTTTTTATTGTGTGGTTCAGGCATGCCAATTACCTCACTAAAGAAAATGGTTTACTAAGGAGCACATTGCCAAACAATTTCCTCATTTATTACAGAGCATTGATGCAATGGGACCCATTGAATCTCAAGGGGGGATTAATGATCAATAAAATTTAGGTGGCATATGCACAACTGATGATGGAAAATATTAAAATTTTATTATTTTAGTATTTTCTATGTTTTAGTAAATTGCATTTTTGTAGGCCTTTAGAGTGAAATTTGGCCTAACAACTTCTATTAGTTTCAGGGAATTATTGTTATAGGGTTCATTAAAATAATCTCAAACTAGTTCTCTTTGAGACCTTTCCAACATAACCAAGAAGTTCAAATTTTACCCAACACGCTTGAAGTTATGACCCTGCCAAGTTGGGGTACTAAAATACATAGGTATTTTTGAAAAATTTAGTTGAGTTAGTTATTTGGTCCCCATCCAATTTTTCATTTGAATTTCAAGGATGTGGTGAAATTTATATTTATTACAAATGTTTAAGTATTGTTTTGGAAGTGAATAAAGAAATATTTTTGGAGGCATACATCTCTTTATGAGTTTTCCATATTGTTCAGTTTTACATCTTCACAATACCGTTGATTCCTAGCCAAGTATTGTTACCTAAAATTCCAATTCAATTCAGATCACTAGTTACTTTTTTGTATGTATTCAATAAGGGTTGTGGAATTGGTATTTTTGTAGCTTGTATCTTCTAGATGCCCCTCTAGTTCTTTTAGATATTTATACTTGCATATTTACTTATGTTATTTGGATGTATGGGTTATGTAGATTTACTATTCTACAATATGATTATTTATATATCTATGATACTCCATTATTTTAGATTATAAATTTGGTGTTTTTCAAAATTGTGAGTTTCTAGATGAAATGGATTTAGTTTTGCATGGATAGTTTTATAGGTTTTGCATGTTAATTAAAATAAATAATTTTGCAGATATATGAAGAAATTTGTGTTCAAGAGGTTCTGGATGGAGATAGTTGTAGATTTTCATGTATGCCTTATGCATGGTTTGAGGAGGTTTATTATAGCCTTCTTGGGAATGGAAGAGTTGATTTGTGGCTTGTCACTCAAAATTTCTACATAGTTTCTCATGGGTTCCTAAACTATATTTAATCTATTGTGGCTTTGTGATAGATTAGATTTAAAGTTAATTTGGTGTTTGAGTAATGGAGAATCTATATATAATCTCTAGTTGTTTCCATTTTGCATGTTACTAGTGTGATGTTGAATCTATTTATTGTTTTGTTCAAGATTTATGGGTTTTATTATTTCTTTGGTTTTAGCTTAAGCATTTTCCATTCTTTTCTACCACTTTTGAGATCACATGTGTGTAGATCTCATGGGTTATCTGGTATGGGTTATGTTTGGTCAAAATTTTGTGACCACTTTAGTGCATTGATATGCTCATTGCAATGAGGAATAAAGGTGATATTTAGAATACCCAAGATAATTATATTTGGAGCTTGTAGTTATTGATTATGGTAGTATAAGAGGCTTTAGATATTGATTTAATGAGATAATTATGTGGTTACATAGTTGGTTTTGCATTCTTAGTTGGAAGTTTTGGTTCTACTTTATCTTTTGGAGTTGTTGACCTATTGGAGTTGAGTGATTGTGCATGTGCCATGGGTGATATTCATTTAGGAGATGGTTATCACAATGTCATGTGTGGCTCATTATCATGGCTTGGTGGGAGATTTTTTCATTGATGCATATTCATAATTTGGTGATGGATGATATTTTATAGTGGTTAGTGGTGTCATGGAGGACATCTTGAATCTTAATTATTTTATGTAGTGAGAGTATTGACATATTTAGTTCCATTGACAAAAGATGCTTATCTTCATGTTTTGAAGATATTGACATCTTATTTCCATGAAGCTCTAGGAGTCTTTGGTTAAGTTGTTATTTATGATCTATTAGTTTAGGTGGAGGGTCCTTGGTGTATGAGGATATGTACAACCTTTTTCTATGTGTATATTTTGGAGACCTTGGTTGAGTTGTGGTAATGAGGTAACCATCATGTCATGGTAAGTTCATAGATTCTATATGTAACATATGAAAAAGGGATCCTAGGTCCCAAGTGCAAAGAACCTAGGATGCAAGGGGCCTTTTTCCAAGTTACATTAAGATGTAGATCAAGAAGGTGATTAGATTGAATTCAATGATGAAAGTGAGCCAATTAGACTTGGATCTACACCTAATTGAAGAAGGGAATGGATTGGAATTTATTTTAAATGATTAACCTAACTAGACTATGTGCCTTAATATGTAAAATGCAAGATCCCAACAATTGATAGAGAAAAATAGTAATTTACAAGTAGATCTAGGGAATGCAGAGTGATATGTACCAACCTAGAAAAGTTTGTTTCAACCATTGTAAGAGGAAATAATCGCCAAGGGGATTTTGAGTCCTTGTAGGGGTGTCTTGATCAACTTTTGGGGTCCTTTGGTGGCAAATATGGGACTCCTTTTTTCACTTGCAAATTTGTTGGAACATTGTGTTATCACAGGGATTTGCACCCACATGCAAAGCTGTAAAACTCTGCAATCCCATGTAACATTGGATTACTTTCAGGTTGTGGGTATCCTATTCGAAAGTTAACCTCTGGATTCTAGGTTGGATTCCTATATGGTTTTCTGATTATGGACTTAATAACTTGCTTGGAAAAGGGAAAAGACTGAAACTGGAAACTAAAATGTTGTGATTTACTGAAAATAAAATGACTTGTAGACCTAAACACAGCTAGGCTTTTCAAAACTACTAACACAACCTAATTTGGAAATTTTACTCACATAATTAATTCATTAAAAGGCTTTGTTGAATCTTTCTCTCACAAAGGAAAACAAAGTTTTCACAATCCAAAAGAAAAGATATACTTTACGAGAAAAATTAATAACCTGTAACAAACTTCCTTTTATGCACATGCAAAGGTAAGTGAAACATAAATTTAAAGGTTTCTAAAAAAACACAATAAACTTGCATCAAATCACTGTAACACACAAGGCATCAAAAACTAAGAAGGGAAACATTCGTTTTGACAAAACACTTAGAAGGAAATTCTACAATAAACAATGTTCGATAACCTGTAGAACCTGCTGAATATATCAATCTAAAACTAAAAGTTGAGTTACAAGATATTTCTCTTTACAGAATGCAAAGGCTTAAAAACAAGAATTAAAGGAAAAAAAAAAAAACTTTTTCCAATATATACAATAAGGCATGTATAAATCAGCCAAGAGGTGGAACTCCATGAGAACTGAAAGTGAGAAAAAGGCAACATGATTCTCATGAGAAAGAACAAAATTGCCTGAAAAAGAGGCCCTTTGATGTAGTGAATTGAGCTCAAACAACAAAAAACTCCGCCTCATATCATGTCCAACTAAAGTGCAACTCATAATGGCTCAAACGTGCATAGAGGTGGCACTGAAATTGAACTGAAGGTGCAAAATTCCATTCATGAGCAAAGATGAAAATTCTGAAAAAAGGGCTCAAAACTGGAGCAAACTGCACTTTCACCGTCTCAAAATATTCAACCATGCATGTTGATCCAAAAGAACTCCAAAAATACTCCTCCAACTGAAGATGTAACTCAATTCGCCTCATTAATGGAAACCTAAAAATCATGCAATATCTCTACTTCACATGCATGTGAGTGATTTTTTTTATTTTAACCCCCTTTTGATAATAGTTGTTTCAAAAAATCAATTAAAACAATCAATAATATTGTTTTAATAAAGTTTGAAAAAAACTTTACAATAAGTATTGGAAGGGGAAAATAAATTTTTTATGTTTGCATGCATAAATCAAACCTCCTTATAACTCCCCATAACTGCATTTCAAGCTCTGACTTTACATTTTATAATGTTTAGAAGACTAAAAGTCTTCGAAGGGCCCCTCCATGCAATATAATCCCTCATGCCTTAATCTTATTGTTCACGGTTCTATGGTATAAGATCAAAAGGAAAAATGAATAGAAGAACCCGCGGGCAACTGAATGCAATGATAATGTTTGATGAAACATTAGGCAATGATTAGGGTCAATGACTTTGAAGTCATGACCTTGACCTCCATTCAAATGATTTTGATTTTCTTTTTTATTAAAACACAAGGCAAAAACAAATTATGCTGATACCTTGTTGGTCAAAAGGCATAATGATGAAAACCCTAAAGTTATTTCTCTCCTCTTGTGTTCAAGATGCTTCTTCTGCTCTTTGAAGGGGCCACCATGGTCTTGTGTAGGGTTTAAAACTGGAGATGACAAAATTCTGCACCATTCTTCATTGTTTGTGAGAGATTTCTATGAAGAAACATACAATAAAAGTAAGGTAAATCCTCCTCTGTCATAAATTTGGACATATTTCTCAGTGTTTTTAGACACATATGTCGCGCCCTCTATGGTTTCTCTAATTCATTTCTTGTGCTTTTTCCTCTTCTATGGATACTCTTCCCTTGTTTTAGTTTCCATTGAGGGATTTCACCTTTATTTTGAGCTCATTTAGAGGCTTCTTGGCCACAAATTTTGTCATTCATTTGGTTTTTTTTGTTTAATGGCACGAAATCATGATTTGTTGTTGAAACTCAAACCCTGTACTTTATGAAATTTCCTTTTGATGCTATAGCTCGAACTTTTGTAAACACGAGTTGAACATTCCTCTTACAACCCATGAGGGTTGAGGATTTTTGTATGGCTTCAAAGTCATGGCTATTGTGACCTTCTTCAATCTTATATCTCGAGGGTTTACAAAAAAATATCCTCATTTATCTCCTCCTTGATTTGGTTAAGATGTGAACTTTTCTATGTTTCATGGCTGCCTTTGGGCATTTGTGCATCTGGGTATTATGACTCATGCCTTTTCTGGGTTTTGATTATATGAAGAAAATAAAATGAAACCCTCCTTTTTCTTTTTTGAGGCATTCTTTCTGGTGCAGGAGCACCTAGGCTAACCTTCATTGTTTGGAATTTTGGCTTGTATCTAACTTTAGCCAAGTTAGAATGTTTGAGCATATTTGTTTTGACCTTAGATGGTCTTGTTTTTGTTTGGACTAGGTGACCTTAGTCCTTAAGACTAAGGTCACACTATTTTCCATAGTTAGTAAGTTAGATTTCTTAATGTTTATTGTTTAGGGGAGTAGAGTCTTTAAGTTGTTCAAATGCTTAATGAGGTTGTAATGATGCCTTAAGGCCATTTATGGAGTTGGTTCCTCAAATTCTTGAGGGAAGGATGGTCCTAAGAAATAGGCTCAAGGAATGGAGGAAGATACCAAATGGAGAAGGCAGTTTGCATTGGTGGTTGCATGCAATCCGGTTACCCTTGGATTCCCTTGGGAATAGGAAGTGGAGGAGGGATTCGACCAACAAGCCTAGAATCATGGAGTGGGCATCCATTATGACCAAAGACTCGAATCATTGAATAGAGAGTAAGTTTTTGTGAAAGGAGTTAGTTGTTTTTGTAATGAAGCTTTCATGAATGAGTAAATAAGCAAGTCTGCAAATTTTGTGTTTTCTGGTTGATGCCGATTGTTGTTGAGTGTATGTGACTGTAGATACTTCAAATGTATTGAATTAGTGTTAGCATTATGTTGATAGCATAGTTGTAAGTCGTTTCCATTTGTTAATCAAGCTAGTTTAAGTTAGATTTAGTGTTAGTTGAGTCATTTTTGTGGTAGAGCTCCTGCTGGTCCTGTCCTGACCAGTTGGTGTTCTCATGGCTCCCCCATGAGCTCTAACCTTGGGAAACACCTGAGGAAGGGTGTAATGGTAGGGGAGTCAATAGTTTACATAGTTAGTAGTGTTAGGAAGCATGACAATGAGTGGAGAAGCTTCTTATAACTGCTGATCTCTAGGCAAGTAGGAGGAGCCCGGTTAGAGAGCCAGAGAAGAAGCTTTAAAGGTTTCTTGCAAGAAAAGGCCATACAGTATGGTTTCAGTACAGTTCTTGGAGGGTTAGGGATGGGTCTTGATGTGATAGGAGGTTAGAGATCTCATGGAGTCATTAGAGTAAGGTTTGAAAAGGAAAAACAATGAATTCCTAGAAACTAGGTCTTAAAACCCTTCACACCCTAGGTTATAGGAATCACCTGTACGGACCCTATCAGGCCAAGAGACCAATTGGGAAATTTAAAACTCTTAAAAGGGTACTCAAATATGTCTTTAGATTTATAGATTCCTTGGAATTATTTTGCAAACAATAGCAATTTAGGACTGGTAAAGACTACTAGAAATAGGCCTAATTTGAGGTCTTCTAATGGTGGAAACTTGAATCCGACTAGAAAGAGGCTCAAGAACCTATGGAAATGGTTTCATTTTGCAATGTTATGAAGGTCTTGACAAGCATGAACACCCCTGCAATGAGGAGCAATGGAGAATGAATATATTCAAGAAAAAGACACTTAGAGTTCTCTAAGTGAGGAAGGAAAGTGAGCAGGAAATTGAACTTGTGAAATGTTGTCTGACCTCCAAGGTGAAGCACAAAGGGAGAGCTCTTAGAATAGAGCTAAGATTGGACTTAGTTTCCAATTAGGACCTAGAGGAGACTAGGTTCCTAGAAGAGACTAGCTAGGTCTCTCAGCAAGGTGCAAGCAAACCGAGGAGCTCATACATCACTTTCGTATGCACCCTCACTGTTTGTTTCTCCAAGCTTCATTTTGACAGTGAGTTGTCTTGTATGATATCATGACCATACCTTTCTCATGGATGGATACTTCTTATGTATGACTATATTGTAGCATGGTGGATGACCCATCTTTATGTGTATCGATGGCATGTTGGCATACTCTATTGCTATAGTGATCATACTCTGTCATATATGGTTTTCCTCAAGGCTTCACATTCCTCTTTATTTCTCAAAATTTTCCCAAGATGTCATAATAGACCACCTTGCAAGTTCTGAACATTGGTCACTGTCATAACCTCCTCCACTTGATGTGAACAAACAAGCTCGACTTGAGCTCCATAACAGGGAACAAATTGTTTATATCCATGCACCATAATAATGAATCTCAATCCTAAAACATAAGGAAATACTAATGTGTGATTGCTACTGTAAAATTTATGCTATGTATTGCATTATATTGGCCTTTTTAGTAATAAAGTATTCCTTCTTCAATATTGAGGATTCATTTTTCCTTTACAGGCTACGGGTTTTATCTCCATGTGAATATTGAAAATTGTATCCTTGAAGACTTAGACTACTTTTGGAATGACATTGTAACCTGCTATTTGAAATTATGTAAATATCTTCTTAATGACTCACTATTTTATGCTCTATGGAAGGCTATTGTTGAAGGAGGCATTTTCTTGCTTTTCATGTCATTTATAATGAGAACAACAATTAGATCTTTGCCCTTCTTTTTTTGTATTGATCACTCTCTTGCTCTTCTCCTCTTAATTCCTATTGCTAGCTCTCCCAAGTGTGCTAAGTCCCAAAAATAATTTTTTTGGGGTTGAACTCTAAATGGGACTGCCATTCACAATCAATGGTGATATTGAAAATGACTATTATTGAGATCCTTGAATAACTAAAAATCATGCTACAATCTTACATAAAACCACTTCCCTTTTGGCCAACCTTAAACGAGGATTTCTAGGTTGTTGTCCATTGATCTTTGTCATGACAAGTCTGTCCTCAAAACTACGATTCTTTGCATTATGTGAATTGACCCTTTCATAACAACTCATACCTTGATATTTTGGTGATGCCTCTTGATCCCTTTATTTTTGTAATTAATGCTCAACAATACAGTGTTTATATTTTTTGATTATTTCAATGTATGTATTCAAGGGTACATTATAGACTTATTTGACTGTTTCATAGAAAAATATTCTTGATTGCTTACTCCTTGGCACTTTAAATTTGCTCATGTGATCCTAATGATACTTTTCTGATGCCTTTGCTTACAATCATAGACTATCTTCTTGATGATGATGTTGAAGTTGCATTGTTCCTCTTGAATATATGGATTGTTAAAATCAATCTTATTTGTAATATCCACCTGTAACTTCTATTGAATGTATAGGGTTATTAGAAATAGATTAATATCCTTTGGTACTTTGTTTTCCCTTCAGTGTAAAGGGGCTTCATACTTTATGTAAATGCAATGTGAATATAAGGTAGAGCTGAAACTGAGATAACAAATGCAGTTGATGCTTCTTCAACATGTCTTTAATTGTTCTTTTGAATGGTGAGCAATAGGATGTTTTACTCAATCTATTTTCATCACATATGAATCAAAGGCTACTTCTATGAATCTTTCTTTTTACAACAATCCTTTTAATGACTGTAATTGAATATCTGATAACTCTCAAATAATGATGTGAATGAGAGGTGTCCTTTTTGATATGTTGGGCTCAACCCTTGTGGGAGCCCATTTTTCTCCACATATTTGATGAAAATTGATCATGAATATAATAAACCTGTTCCTGCACAATGAACAAACATGTTAGCAGAATAATTGAAGCTGAAAGCTTCCATTGAAATTTATGCCTTTTGAACAATGAAATCATTTGATGAATGCCTGATTGGATGTGTGTTATATTTCTATTGGTAATGTAGGCATGAGGTAGGATATGATTTTCATTTCTCTAACACCACCTTTTATTATACTTGTAGATGCTTTTGGAGCTTGGAGTTGGATTAATTCAGAGGCACAACAACTGAAGACTTCAAGTGTAACGACGATTCATCATTCTAGGCAATGAAGAATCACCTTCTATATTATGCCTAGGCTCACTAATTTAGGGGGCCAAAAAATAGTGTGAAATTGTTAAGGGTGACAATTTTCTATGCTACATTTAGCCCCCACTTTAGTGAGAGTATAAACTTATGCTCAGACTCACACTAAAGTAGAAAAAATATGTCAAGAGGTGTTTGATTGTCCAAATGTTGAAGAGATAGGATGAAAATGTATCTACAGGGTGATCTCAAGCCCCCATGATCCAAGATCCCATGGAAAACCAACATAAGCACAAACTAACACACATGCATGTAAGATATGCAACAAGACAACATACACATACATACATGTCAAAAAAACACAAAGCATACATGATGAAAACATATGACATAATGGGACATAAATATGATGATGAAATGAAAACAAACATGATGTAGACACAAAGAAGACACCTAAAAAACACAAGGTTAGTACTAAAGAGATGTGAGTCAATAAGGTAAAGAGACCTCAGTCTTAAATGGTTTCAAATACCAAATGTCATCCATTGAATAAAGGAATGCTCCCATGATGAATGAAGTCATACACATCACTCATGGGCCACATGGATCCACTAGCAAGAAAGATACATGTTATGCTAGGTGGCCATGTTAAAAAGTTTTCATGGATCACACCATAACAAAGTCTAATTTTTGCTGGGTGAATCACAAACATGAAGGCACATAAGCTAGTGAAGACTTATTTTCACTAGGTGAGCCCCCAAGACAAGGTAGTAAAATGAGAAACACATTAGGCCTAGCGAGGACCATTTTTCATTAGGTGTGTACCCATAACCATACCAAGAGTTATACTCCCTGATTAATCTTAATAAGGTGCTACAAAAATGATCAAAATTATATGTCAATGCCACACTAAGCTCAACTCTCATGAACAAAGTGAAGCAAAAATTCCAAACTCACCTTAGGGGGTGCATAAAGTTTAATGTCTCGAGTGACGAACAACACTCACATTAGGGGGTACACAAATGACAATAGGATAAGGTGAAACACTTAAGGGGTGTTATAACAAAACCGCGACAAAAGGTGATTTACATAAATAACAAAGGGGCTTTACTCAATACACATGAGAGGTCATACCTTAGGGGATATCACTCATGAAATCACCACCAAGAGAGGACAATTCAAGGGAAATGAAATTCATGCCTTAGGGAATAATAGCCATAACATTACCACCAAGGGGAATGCCATATGCCAAAAGGTTACACTCTTGAGGGATATGAAGCCCAATATCACCACAAAGGAGACACTAACATAGATCAAGAAGGCCACACTTTGACTGACAGGGTCACACTTTCTAGGAGATGTATGCTATCATCACTAAGAAGGGACCATTTCCTATGCAAGCAATGAGCGGGGACTATATGCCCCCACTTAAAATATCAACATACTTGCTGTATTGGTACTTTAAGGAGAAAGAGGGGAAGGGAGATCCTTGAAAATAATGCACACCTCCCCAAAATAAGTTATCCTTGCCCCCCAAGCGTAGAGGAAAGGACAACCACACAAATGACCATCATGTTGCTACCATGAAAAATATGGTTGCACTTAAGATTGTACCACCATGAATGGCAATGAGAAAAAAATATAAAGCTACAAATGCCACATAGTGATGAGCAACATGATAGGATGAAGATCATTATTGATTAGAGGAATTAGGTGCATCAACACATGGGATAGAACCACAATCCTTAAGATTTTTTATTTTATTACTCAAGGCCTGACATTTGTTGGTAGAATGACCATAAACTCGATGATATGCACAAAATGAATTTTTGTCATATAATTTATTTCGTGTTCTTGGAGGAAGAGAAATTAGGTGGGCTTTGAGAAGCCTCAATAAGATATTCTCTTGGTCCACAATAGGGGTCATTTCTTTCTCTTGCGAAGAAAATTTTGCTTTCTTATCACAAGATGTCATACACACACAAGACTCTTTAGGTTTACATTACGAGTTTTTATACTCTCCCCTAAAGGAAGGTGTAAAATATAATGAACCCAAATCATCACTAAAACATGTGTTTGAAGATGAAGCAATATCATGACCATTATTTATATTTGTCCTAGGAGTGTTTTGTCGGATGATATTGGTATTAAGTGAAGGTTTATTTGATGCTTTCATTTCTTTTGAAGGACAATAACCAAGACCTCTTATTATTTCTTGCATGCTAGGATTTATGGGGATAGAGATACCTTGTTCTTTTACACCAAATCCTTTTCCATTATAGCCAATGTTTGGGATCAAAGGAAAAAAATGATCAATTAAAATGCAAAAAAAAAGTGAAAACACAACAAATTTATAAAACCCAAAAAAATGGACCACAAAAGAAGAACACCAAGATTTAATGTGGTTCACCCAAAACTGGGCTACATCCACCAACAAGAGGGTCCAATATGTACTAAAATTCCAGTAAATATCTTTTACAAAGCATGCAACAACCACTGTAACCTGCAACAATGTTTTTCTCCACGTTTTTCCATTATTATTTTTACATAACCTTTGCTGTGTGTACCTGCGACACTTCCTATGTTTTTTCCAGCCACAAAACTATAAATTTTTGCTAACTTTTTTCACGACGTGGTACCCTCCAAACTCTAATCCAAGTAGTCTTCTCTCCATCTCTATATCCTCCCACAAATATAATCTACCTCCTTGTTGCAGGGCCACGCATGTCCCATTAATTACAAATGAAGCGTGACCATTGGTTTTGACTCATGCACCCAATCACATGCTTTCTTTTGGGTGGTTATAATAACTATTTGCATTCATCTTTAATTAAATATTATAATTGATCATTTCCAACATTTACTAATTGTTCGTAACTGATATTTTAAATACAAGTGTAGCAAAAATATTTATTAAGTGTAGAAAATTAGTTAATAAGATAATGTTGAAGATTTTATCTGAGTTTGATTGGTCTCCATAACACAACAATCTCCCACTTGGAGACTAATCAGACTCCACACCATACCATCTCCCACTTGGAGACTGATCATAACACCATTGCCCTTGTAACTCCCACAGGAAATAACCACCTTAGACACTGTGTTTCTATTTTAAATAAATTCAATCGAGAAGGCCAACCAAATCTAAAGAGGATCTCAACTTCTCCCTTGTCATTTCCTTCGTAAACATATTCGATATATTGTCATCTATATGAATCTTCTCTAGCCTTACTTGTCCATTCTCTAGCACCGATCGAATAAAATGATATCTTAGCTGTATGTGTTTTGTTTTCAAGTGCAAGGAAAAATTCTTTACAAGATGTATAACACTTTGATTGTCTGTAAACAAGTAACTTTCAGCCTATTGTTTGCTCAAATCTTCCATGAAAAGTTGCAGCCATATCATCTCTTTGCTTGCCTCTATTGCAGCTACATACTCTGCCTATGTGGTGGATAAAGAAACCACCTTTTACAACTGAGAAATTCAACTCACTACTGTCCCACCATATGTAAATACATAACCTATGGTACTCTTCCTGGTATCTATATCCCTTGCCAAATCTGAGTCAACATAGCATGCTCAACTTCGAGATTAATTATATGTGCCTCTCAAATTCCTGAATATCCATTTTATTGCATTCCCCAATGCTCAACTCCGAGATTACTCATATACCTGCTAAAAAATCCTATGACATGTGTAATATCCAGTCTCGTGCATACCATGACGTACATTAAACTACCTATAGCTGAATCATATGGTATCTTGGACATTTTTTCTTCCTCCTCTTGTGTCTTTGGACACATATCCTTAGTCAATGTGACATGAATAGGCAAAGGTGTGCTGAAAACTTTTGCATTCTCCATATGAAATATTTACAACACCTTCTCAATATAATCAACTTGAGATAAAAACAATTTTTTATTTTTTCTATCCCTAGTAATCTTCATACCAAGGATTTGTTTTACTGCCCCCAAATCCTTCCTAGCAAATGAATTTGCTAACTGATGTTTTAACTCCCTTATGTGATCCTTGTTAGACCCCACTTACAAGCATATCATCAACATATAAACAAAAAATAATGTAGCTATCATCATCTAACCTCTTAAAATAAACACAATGGTCTAAATTACATCGGTTGTAGCTTTCTTCAACCATAAAACTATCAAATCTAATATACCATTATCGAGGTGCTTGCTTCAAGCCATATAAATTTTTCTTCAATCTGCACACTAGTTTCTCCTTACCTTTGACCTCAAATCCTTGTGGCTGTTCCATATATATTGCCTCTTCCAAGTCACCATGGGAAAAAGCAGTTTTAACATCAAGTTGTTCTAAATGCAAATATTTACTAGCCACAATACTTAAAATAGTACGAATAGAAGTCATGTTAACAACCAGAGAAAAGATTTCATCAAAATCAATGCCCTTTTTCTATGCAAATCCTTTTAAAACTAACCTTTTATTACCTCCATCTTCCTCTTTCAGCCTATAAACCCATTTGTTTGGTAAAGACTTTTTACTTGCAGGCAACTTGCATAATTCCCAAGTCTGATTTTTTAGCAAGGAGTGCATTTATTCTTCCATTCCATGCTTCCATTGAACCTTGGCATCCACCTATATAGCTTCATCATAAAATTTTGATTCACCAACATCAATTAATAAAATAGAATACAATGAGGGAGAAAATATTTTTGGAGGTCTACTTATCCTTGAAGATCATCTAACATTCACTAGAGTTTGTGGTATTTGTTGTTGCAGAGCATGAGAAAGCACTGAAACATTGTTGTTCAGAGTATCATCCAACACTACATAATCATTTTATTTCTTCTCATGCTGCTACAATTGATCTTTGTACAACACTTTCTCATTGAATATGACATCCCTGCTTCTTACAATTTTCTTATTTTCAAAATCGCAAACCCTATATCCAAATTCATCAATGGAATATCCAACAAATATACATTTCTTTAATTTAGCTTCCAACTTGGTTCTATTTTTTAGAATCTACATGTGTAAATGCTTCACAACTGAAGGTTTTGAGAAAAGAATAACTCACCTTCTTACCTACCCATCTTTCCTATAGAATTCCACAACCCAAAGGATTAGAAGGAACTCTATTAATTAAATAATCAACAATGTTTATAGCCTTTGCCCACATGTTTAAAGGCATCCCACCATGCAATCTCATAGTCCATGCACACTCCATTATTGTTCTATTCATGTGCTCAACCACTCCATTTTCTTGTGGAGTCCTTGGAACCATTTTCTACCTATGAATTCTATTAGAGGAACAATAATCTTCAAATTATTTGCTGCAATACTCACCACCATTATCAGATTTGAGACATTTTAACTTTTTACCTGTCTCATTCTCAACCAAGCTTCTCCATTTTTTAAAAGTTTCAAATACATCACATTTTTGCCTAAGGAAATAAATCCATACCTTCCTATTTACATCATTAATAAAGTGAAATAATACTGAGAGCCACAAATAGAAGATACCTGAGCTAGTCTCCCTACATTTGTATGAACAAGCTCCAATTTTTCATCTTTCTTTTGCTTCCCATCCTTGAGAAAACTAACTCTCTTTTGCTTTCCATACACACAACTTTCACAAAAATCTATATTAACACATTTTAGACTTGGTAAAACATTATTTGAATGAAGTAATTTCGTACCTTTTGCACTCATATGCCCATGTCTATGATGCCACAATGTTGTTTTTGAACCCACAATAAGTGTTTGATTTTTCACCTCCTAAACTGTAGCAACTGTTCCTGAACATTGAATTTTCTCTACAACAACTAAAGTACAAAGAACAATATGACCTATAAAAATATATAAGGTGCCTAATTTCACACCTTTTTCTACCATTAAGGCACCTGTTGTAACCTTCCAATTTTTATCACTAAATGTAACAACACAACCTTCATCATCTAGTTTCCCTTCTAAAATTAATTTTTGCTTAACCTTGGAATGTACCTTACCTCTTGTAGTATCCAATGATTCCCATTCTACAACTTAATCTTGAGTCTTCTCTTTCCAACAATCTGATAGGGTTCGTTATCTCCCAAATAAACCAGTCCAAAATCCCCTTGGACATAATCAAGAAAATAACTTCGATGAGGCGTAGCATGAAATGAAGCCCCTGAATCTAACACCGAAGAATCATTAGCATTATCAACTTGGGAAAGAATCAAAGCATCCTCACCAGATTTATTACTTACCACATTTTCCTCTTTACTACCTTCCTTTTTATCTCCTTTATTTTTCTAGACCAACAATCTTTCTTTAAATGACCCAGCTTACCACAATACCAACAATCCTTCTTCTCTTTGGATTGGGACCTCTTTTCCTTTGATTTTCCTTGTGACTTACCATGATATCTAGAATTATTTCCTCTCTCCTTTGTTCTGTTCCTACTTTCTGCATTCAAAACACTACCTGATGTGGATGAATCATTTGAGATTTTTCTACAAATTTCCTCACTCAAAATCACACCAACAACATCATCAAATTTCATTGTATCCAAACTAGAAACAAAATTACTAATTGCCATTACCAAGCTATTCCAGCTTTTAGGAAAAGAACACAGAATCAAAAGAACCCTAAATTCTTCATCAAAGTTTACATTTACAAAAGTTAATTGATTGGTAACCGTATTGAACTCATTTAAATGATCAACAAATGACCCACCTTCTATCATTTTCATATTAAATAAACACTTCATAAGAAATACCTTATTGAAGCAGAAGGATTTTCATATAACTTTTCTAGGGTTTGCATCAAATTCGTCGTTGTCTTTACTGTTGAAATATTAAATGCCATCGACTGTGCCTAACATAAATGAATATTGCCAAGAGCCTTTCTATCTAGAATATCCCAATCCTCATTAGACATTGCTGATGGTTTCTTGGATTTCCCTTCCAATGACCGCCATATATCCTTCTGATAGAGATTTTCCTCCATCTGTATCTTTCATAACTAATAGTTGTACCCATTAAATTTTACTACCTTCAACTTACCCTCGCTTGCCATTACTCCCACTCAACCGTGAGACTCCTACTCAGTTGTGAGATCTTCCCACATAGGATAACTGAACAAAAACCTGCTTTGATACCACTTGTTAGGGATCAAAGGCAAAAACTTATCGCTTAAAATGCAAAAAAATGTGAAAACACAATGGATTTATAAAACTCAAAAAAATGGATAGCAAAAGAAGAACACCAAGATTTAATGCACGGTTCACTCAAAACCAGGCTACATCCACCAACAAGAGGGTCCAATATGTATTAAACTTCTAGTAAATATCTTTTACAAAGCATGCAACAACCATTGCAACCCGCAACAACATTTTTCTCCACTACTATTTTTACATAGCCTTTGGTGCATGTACCCATGGCACTTCCTGCATTTTTCCAGCTACATAACTATAAATTTTTGCTAATGTTTTTCATGAAATGCTGCCCTCCAAACTCTAATTCGAGTATTGGAATATGTTCACATGCATATCCCATTAATTGCATTGGTTTTGACTCATGCACCCAATAACATGTTTTCTTTTGGTCGGTTACAATAACTATTTGTAGCTATCTTTAATTAAATATTGTAATTGATCATTTCTAGCATTTAGTAATTGTTTGTAACTAATATTTTAAATACAAGTGCAGAAAAAATATTTTATTGCATGTAGTAAATTAGTTAATAAGATAATGTTGAAGATTCTATCCAGGTCTGATTGGTCTCCATAACACAACAACCAAGTTGTTTCAAAAGTTCATAACCTTTTCCATAAATGGATTTTATTTTTTTGAAGAAGGTGGTTATTCATGATCATCTTCATCATAGGTGGATGTGTAATTTGTGTCTTCCTCTTTGCTAGAAGTTGTGGAATCGGATGCTTTTGATGACTCAGTGATATATTGTGTTGATACCATTGCGGCTTCTTTCTCCTTTTCTGATTTGTGTGTAATCTTGTATTCTACAATATAGGTGTGCAATCTAACAATCACCAATCATCATCCAACAACTTTGTCACATTTTAAAGATACTTATCTTTATCCTCAACTTGTAAAGGTTCCACTTTTATAGTTGGTATCAATGTTCTAAGAGGATTTGTCATTCCAAATAAAATTTGTAAATAAGTTTCATATTTTGGATAAGCTTTTATCATGTAAACGTTATTGTTGTATATGTATTTCATTGAATGATGAGGCGTTGAAGGCACACCTTTCATCTCATGAATCCATGGTCTACCCAAGAGAAGGTTATATGAAAGATCACATGGCATGACATGGATGGGAGTTTGTAATACAACTTTACCAACCTTAACAAGCAACTTTATCACACCAAGCGACTTACTTTCCACATTATCAAAACCTTTGATTGAAAAATCAACGAGTTAGATTAAAATTTTATTTGCTCCAATTTTATCCAAAATATTTACACTACAAACATTAATCTTCGATCCATTGTTAATAAGGGTACATCTAATTTGAACCCTGTTAATAATAACTATTATCATCAAAGCATCATTTTATTTTTGCGTTTCCAAAGGGGGTAACTCATTTTGGTGAAAAATAATGTCCAAGGTAGGTGAATTCATATTCTCAATCAAAGCTTCCACATCATTTGGTTGCACACTAGGAGGGATCATAAATTTTTTCAAAGCACTTTGAAGCATGCCATGATAATCAGGTGATTTTTGAATCAAATCCCATAAGGAGATCTTATTAGGAGTGTTACAAAGTCTCTCAACAAGATCAAATTATTTACCACTACACTGAGGGATGTTAGGTGTGGGTGGGAGGTATGGTTGAGGAAATGGAATGGATGTTGGAGTTTTTTTGGTTGCTTATTATTTCTAGTGTTATATGTGTGAGCTACAGTATGATAGCTTGGTTGTTGCGACACATGATTACTAGTAGGTTGTTTTACAAAATTTAGGATAGAACTTGGAGGTTTAGGAGGTCCTATAATGAGAGGTGACTTAGGAGGTCCAACAATTAGAGGAATTTTAGAAGGTCCAAAAGGAGTTTGAGGAGGTCCAATAATCAAAGGAGACCTAATAGTCACTTGTGTGTTCATAACCTCAATGGATTTAACTTCTCATTGATGATCTTCTATCGAGGGGGAATATAATGTCACCTTAGCATCTTCATCTATGAAATCCATAAATGTATCAATGATTTCATGCTCTTTTCCAACAATGTCTTCCCAAGTAGGAGAGGTAGGGGGAGAGAAACAAATGTGATTCTCATGATGCTCAATGATTGGATCTTCTAACACCAAGATACCTTCTTCACACATATGAGAGATATCGACAGAAGAAAAAACATGGTTGCCATGATTGTCAATGATTGCATTCTCTTTCTCCAAGGTAACCTCACACATAGGAGAGATAGTGGGAGAGAGATCAATGAAAAATAACAAAAAGGGAGAGATGAACTCATTCTCACATGCTTCTAACAAAAAATATTTGAAATGCTCAACAAGATTTGACAATAGAATATGAACTGTGATGATACAAGATTTTTACAATGGTGACATGATGTAAAAAATTGACCTACAGATCTGAAATGCAATAAGTTTTCCCAAATTTGCAACAAATCAAGCAAAATGAAACCTTTCTTAGACATGCAATAACACTATTTCAGAATTTTAGAACAGACATCTGCAAGCATAAACATAATGAAAGTATAGAGACAAAACACTATACAAAGTTTCTCCGAGACACCTATAGCAGGACAAGGACACCCAGGGGCATCCAAGTCCCTGACAAGGGCTCAAAAAATTAGATAACCGACTGTGTATGTTTCTGTTTAATGTTGTTTCAATTTGTAAACAGGTTTTTCAGTGACTATTTTTTTAGATTTTGGCCAACTTAAGACAAAGTGATGCCAAATGCAAGTGTGCAATAATGTTTAAAATGTTTTTATAATGTTGAATGCAATTTCCAAATATAATCATGCAACAATTGATTGATTCTAAGATGCAAAATGTTGAAAATGATGATTTGATGCAAATTTGAAACAAAACAATGCATATTTTTCAAATTAAGACAATGTGATTGAAATGAAAATATGCAACAATAAAGGACAATTTCGAATGTAATATTTAGTTCTAATATGCAATAATTGACTAATTTAAAGATGTAAAATTCTAAGAATGATGATTTGATACAATTTTGAAACAAAACTATACAATTTTTTCCCACTTTTTTGACCTAAATGAAAGATGCCTAAATGAATGCAATAAATAATTTCAAAATTCAGTGACCTAATGAATGTAATTTGAATTTAGATTTGATATAAATAAATGAAATAAACCCTAGTGCAACCTATGATGCAATATTTTTGAATTTTTATGCTTTTATGATGCAAGAATGAGACCCTAAATGAGAAATGCAAATAATAAAATGCAAAACCTAGGTCTAGGGTTTGAAAGATTTCCAATTTCAGAAAGGTTATGATGTAAAATGTTAGGTTCACCAAAATATAACATATGAAAAAGGGATCCTAGGTCCTAATTACAAAGAACCTAGGATGCAAGGGGCCTTTTTCCAAGTTACATTAAGTTGTAGATCAGCAAGGTGATTAGATTGACTTTCAACCATGAAGGTGAACCAATCAGGCCTCGATTTACACCTAATTGAAGATGTGAATGGATTGGAATTGATTTGAAATGGTTAACCTAATTAGACTATGTGTCCTAATATGTAAAATATAAGATCCTGACAATTGATAGACGAAGACAGTAATTTGCAGGTGGATCTGGGGAATGTAGAGTGATATGTACCAACCTAGAAAAGCTTGTTTCAACCACTGTAAGAGGACATAGTCGACAAGGGGAATTTGTGTCCTTGTAGGGGTACCTTGCTCACATTTTGGGGTCCTCTGGTGGTAGATTTGAGAATCCTATTTCTGCTTACAAAGTTGTCAGAACGTTGTCAGATAATTTTGTAAGTGAGCTTCCATTTGTTGATAAGATGTAGGGCTTTGAATACAACAATGAACAATGTTTCTTCAAGATTCCTTCAATTATCTTCAACTTGAGATGTATACATTCACAAAGAGAAGAAATGTTGGGCCATTTTAGGGGCTTGCCTCAGTCAAACCGCGTGTAAGTGTTTCCACTTCCACAATGGAAATGTTGATGATAAAAATGATAATTAAAAGGAAGGAACAATGAAATAACAAAGTGCTAGAACTCATCACCCTTCAATGACTTCCTTGAAGGAATAAAGTTATGCACATCACCTCAAGGTCTTGGATCTTGCTTGATTGAATTATTTGGAGACCTACAAAAGGGGGCTAGCCTTCACAAAACAATGAAAACTTGATAACATGAATTCACATACACTTTGACATGATGCTTAGATCTTGAATTGCTGTAATTAATCTCGGAAATGTTACTCTTGACTTTCTCTTGAATGATCTTAATGTTCAAATCTTTATAGATTATTTCACTTAGGTTTTGAATGGTGAAATGAATAGTATTTATAGGAATTTATTCAATTTCTCAAAAAATAGATCCCAAAAGCCAACACTTGAAATTTGACTTTTGAATGTTGAAATGCCACCAACAACATGCCCAAAAATGGGTCCTGGCTAAGAAGGGGGACTTGTATGCCCAAGGGCATATGGGTTCGGACCCAAATTTCCAAGAGATTAAATATTGGGGGCAACACATGAGCTAGGTGCATTTATTCAATGCTTGTTGTTCATTCAAAGATGGTACAAATGGGCTCCAAAATACATAATTTTAGGACATTAGGGGGTCAATTAGGCTCAATAATTTAGGTTGGCCAAAACATAGTGTGAAATTGTTAAGGGTGAAAATTTTCTATGCTACATTATATTAATTTTGCAGTGGGAGATTTAATAGTGGTTTGAGATAATTTCATTGATACGTGGTGAAATAATTTTGCTTATGAGATTTTGGTTATTGGTTGATGTTATATTGGAGTTTAATTTACATGAGATGATTGTTTGTACACCAATATCATATTTGGATAAGGCTAGATCTCTTGATTTTAGAGATTGTGTGTGAGAATTGTTACAGATTCAAGACTTAATGGTTATGAAATTGTGTTAGTTATGTATTTCACTATGGGATGGGATAAGAGGAAGGTGGAATATCAAGGTATTCATTTCAAAAGAAGTGAATGAAGATATGATTTCTCAAGCTACTGGTCTTTCTATGTAAGGAGCTATTAATATTGCATCTTAATATAAATCATACAAAGATTCATCATAGGTTCCACATTATATTTCCAAAATAATTTCCAAGCCCCAGACATTAGTTACAATATATTAAAAAATCATTTTTTTAAAAAGAAGGCTACATGCATTCTTACCCTTTGTCAAATTCATCAAACTTAAACTCTTTATAGTTTGTATTTTATTGCATTTATTGTTTGTTTGATCATTCATTGTAGGATTCAGTAAAGAGTTATTTTTAATAACTATAAAATAATTTTATTGCAATACTAGGGAATTATTTTTTATTATTATCTATAAATATAGTAATAAATTCGAAGTTTATAACCTTTTTTGAATATCAATCACTATAATTTTTTTTTATTATCATTTTTATGTCATTTTAATTATAATTTTATATTTTCTTCCTTTTTCTACTTATTTTATGATCCAATTGATTACCCCCTTATATTTAGTGAATTATTGGTGTAATAATTTCATCACCTTAGATATGTTGTAGAAGTTGAGAAAACCAACTTCATAGAACCCAAAAATCACCTGCATGCAAATAACCTGTCACGAAAAAGAGTTAAAGAGAAAAAAGCAAAGGTGTTCTGCAAGCCTCAAGATCAAATGCATTAATAGAGAATGAAATAATATACAATGAGATCAATCCTTATGAAAGGAGATCAAGGAACCCTAAAGGGAGCATTTAATAATTAGAATAATTATTAAATTCCTAAAAAATGCATGTTCTAAGTTTATCTTAAGTGAAATAATAAAAAGGTGACTTAATTAAATAATTAAGTAATAAACCTTTTACTCTAACACCCCCCCTTAAGATGAACTTAGGGAATAGCTTCAAACTATGTGCATGAAAGAAATGCAACTACAAGCTAGGAAGAAAACTTGGGTCTCGATAACTAGGCCAGATGAGGTACCCAGTAACAACCAAATCTCTATAAAGTGGAGTAAAGGAGAAAACCTAGTGGGAAAAAACTCCTCTCCAAAAAGAGATGAAAAAAGCATGCTGAAAAAAGCATGAAGGAAGGAAGGCCTCACAAAGACCCCCCAAGGACAACTTCCTTCACCCCAAGCATGGAGCGCAGCTAAAGATAGCGCGACAATGCCAAAGGTTTAGTGAAGATGTCTGCAAACTGATCCTCTGTAGGAATGTACTCCAAGATGAGGGAACCATCCTGAATCAACTACCTGATATAGTGCATGTGGATCTCAATGTGCTTAGTCCGTTGATGCTCCACTGGGTTGTAGGAAATATGAATGACACTTTGATTGTCACATCAAATAATAGTGGGACTATCAGGAGGAAACAAAAACTCTGTCATCAACTACCGAAGCCATAAAATATCCTGACTAGATAACACTACTGCTTGGTACTCAACCTCTGTAGATGATAATGCTATAGAAGACTACTTCTTTCAAGACCATGTGATAGGACCAGAACTGAGGCAAAAAACAAATCCAGAAGTAGAATTTCGATCATTGAAATCACCAGCCCAATTTGAGTCAGTGAAGCCAACAATGTGAGGGGATCCTGAAGTGTAGTGAATGCCATAATGAGTGGTGCCCCAAATGTACCTCAAGATACATTTGGCCACTTTCCAATGGATCTCATTTGGATCATGTGAGAATTAAGAGACAAGGCCAACCACAAAGAAAAGATCAAGACACAAATGTGTTAGGTACAACAAATTGCCTATATGAAGTAGAATCTACTAGAGGAGTAGTGCAAGTGGAAGACAAGACAACACCTGAATGAAATGGTGTGGGGGAAGGCTTGCAATCAACCATTCCAAATCATTGGATCATATCAAGAGCATACTTTTGCTGAAATATGGAAATTCCATCCAAAGACTGAATAACCTGTAGACCCAGAAAGAAGTGCAGAAGACCGAGATATGTCATCTGAAATTGCTCCATCAAAGCTCTTTGAACACTTTGAATCATGGAGGATGAGCTACCTATAATAACGAGATCATCAACATACAACACAAGAATCAAAAGATCACCCTCCTGACGCTGAATGTACATTATGGGATCAAAATGACAACGTGTGAAGTGAGAGGAAAGCAAAAAAGAGTCCATCTTCTTATACCAAGCTCGAGGGGCTTGTTTGAGACCATATAATAAACACAGAAGTCTGCAAACCAAGGAAGAATCCTACACAAAACCCTGAGGTTGCTCCATATAGATCTCCTCATGTAGGTCTCCATGCAAGAAAGCACTCTTCACATCCATCTGAAACACTATCCATCCCTATGAAGCTGCAAGAGAAAGTACAAAGCGAATAGAGTTCATCTTGGTGACAAGATCAAAGGTTTCAGAGTAGTCAATACCCTCCACCTAAGAAAACCCCTTCGCAACAAGACGTGCCTTATACTTATCAATCGAACCATCTGCAACATACTTGGTACGGTACACCCACTTGCACCGAACCAAATTTCTTCCCTTAGGAAGAGGATAAATATCCCAAGTATGATTCTTCATCAAAGAAGAATACTCCTCATCCATGGCCCTATCCCACTCAAGGTGACTTGTCGCCTTTGAAAACTTTTGAGGATCATCCGAAATGACATGACTCAAAAGACTAGAACTAGACGTTTGTGCACAAGTGCGACGAGAATCCGAAGGATCTCCTGCCAAAGAACCAGCTGCCTCAATAGTAAAGCGGGCCCATTTAGGTAAATGTTGAGTATTTGGTGGTGGTAGGGATGGTGGATCATCATTTGAATCATCCTCAAGAGATGAAGAGGGAGGAGTAGGCAGTGAGGGAGAAGCTGGTAATGGAGAATCCATCTGAGGATAGCGCTCATCAAACTAGACATCTCGCCGAAACAAGACCTCTCTGGAATTAGGATCAAACAACCTGTACACCTTAACATCCTCACAGTAGCCAACAAATATGAGTGGTCGACTTTTCCTCTCCATGGCTTTCCGCTGAGCATCGAGAATAAATGCCCAAGCCTCACTACCAAAAAATCATAATGTAGAAATATCAGGCTTGACATGGGGTCGAAGCCTCCTTAGGAGTCATATGTCGTAATGCCTTATGAGGCATCTGATTCTAAATATAATTGGCACAATTGACTAACTCTACCTAGAATGAAGAACTCATAGCTCAAGACTGTATCATATAATTGGCCATCTCCCGTAAAGTTCTGTTCTTTCTCTTAGCAACACCATTCTATTGAGGGGTGTAAGGTACTATAAACTGATGCTGCAAACCATGCTCAATGCAAAAATCCTTGAAAGCCTGATTAACATACTCTCCCCCATTATCTGTGTGTATCCTCCTGATAGAAAGTATAGATTGCTTCTCCATAAATGTCTTAAAAATCCTGAATGAATCAAAGACATCAAACTTGTACTTAAGAAAGTACACCCATGTACGTCTCAAGAAGACATTAATAAAAGTGAGTACATATTGGGCCCCTAAAAAGGAAGGAGTCAGAAAGGACATGAGATCGCTATGTACCAAATCCAAGGGTGCCTTAGCACGTGTGGCTCTACCCGTAGGAAAATAATCCCGGTGATGTTTTCCAAGGGCACAACCTTGACATACACCATTAATATAGGAAATATGAGGAAGCCCCATCACAAGTTCCTGAGTACTCATTTGCTGTAGATATCTATAATTGACATGGCTGAAACGCTCATGCCAAAGCCTACTCACTAAGTCTGCATGTTCTATAAGAGAGGAAACTGAATTGTCTGAACTCTCAAAGCCATCAAATCTATATAAGCGAGATGCAAAATTAACACTCCCAGTAGCCACAACCAAATCAAGATCATGAAGGTCTCGAATAACCACATCATGTGGCAAGAACTCAACTGTTTTACTAGAGCCAGAATGGAAAATCTGATAAATGGAAATAAGGTTTGTTGAAATGTTAGGAACAACAAGTACATCCTGAAGACAAGCACCATCCAATGAAACAGTACATGAACCCTGAACTGAAAGGTGTGCTGAGTCACCAACTATAATATGTGTAGTGCCACTAGGGGCAAGTGAGGTGACAAACTCCTGTGTGTGTGTCATATGGTGAGAAGCACCAGAATCTAGAATCCAAGTGGATCCTGAAGGTAAGGCTTACACAGAAAGATCATGACTTTTCCTTGTGGGTGGAGAAGGAGCCTGAGGTGAGGTAATATGATGCTACTGCATGGCCTCCTCTAAAGCCTCTAATCATTTCCAACACCGGGAAACTGGATGTCCTTCCTTGCCACAAAAATTGCAAGGATCACCTGATTTCTTCTTAGTCTTGGAAGAAGACTCACCAAACTTAGAAGATTTTCCCTATTTAGGATTGGACTATGGTTTTGAATTAGAATTTGGAGGTGGCTTGGAGGAATTCTCATTGCTAGCTGAATCTGTCTTCGACTTCTATTTATGCTTTTGCTTCCCCTTAGATGTCTGAGCTACCAGTGCTTGGTTCTTAGATCCTGAGAGAGCATCCAACTGTGATATCTAGGCCTGCTCTCATGTCAACCGATCACAAAACACCTCAAAAGTAGGCATGGTAAAGTGTGCACCCAATGCATCCATTGTAGAATAGAATGTAGAGGAAAAAATCTGAAAGGAACCTCGAAGCTTACAGAGAATCAGGTAAATGCACTCATCATCCATTTTGTTCTTACCACAACCATGTAACAATGACCTTAGTGATTTGAACTTCATCAAAAAATCCTCAATGGTAGGATATGAATCAGGTACTAAGGAAGTCAATTCGACATCAATCTGAAGTGCTCAAAACTAATTTATGGTGCCAAATAGAGTATGACACTTTGTCCACATAGCCCGAGGAGTTGTGCAACCCTCTAGATGGAATAGGAGACTATCTAAAACATGCAAGGATAAAAAACCTATGGCCTCATCCATTATGTTCCTATGTTGTAAAACCTCAAAAGGACGTGTCAACTGAGGTTGAATTTCATCCAAACATGATCATAACCCCTTTGACATGAGAAGTCTGGTCACATGTGCCTTCCAGGTATGATAATTGTGTGGGGTAAGACGCTCAACAAAAGATGAGTCCGCCATAATGAATGAGTTTTGAAATGTGTTTTATGGAAGAGGTTTCTGGTTTTCTGATGTAAAGTACAAAAAACAAGAAAAAAGACACCCCCCACAACACAAAAACCCAAACCCCAGTACAATGTTGAAAGTTGAAAAGCGAAAAAAAAATGATTTAGACAATACTCTGTGTACTTGGTAAATTTTATGATGAAATAAATTATAGATCTGAAAAGATAATTTAAATAGATTTCCAACGCCTATTCGTTTGCGCAAAAAGGAGTCTGGACGCAAAAGTTATGCCCCTCGGAGTGCAAAATCCATCTTTTGAATTTGACTAGAAAAAAAGGCATCAAAATGGAAAAACCAGAAAATAAAACCTACACCATTGGATAGTTCCCGGAACTAGCTTTCTAACGCCTATTTGTTTACGAAAAATGGAGTTGAAACGCCTAAGATACACCTGATTTTATGAAAACACCTCCAAAAAAGCCAAAACTTGAGCCTTGGTGGCTGTACAGGTGGCGCCACTCAGGGCGGCGGTGGCCGGTGGTGGGTGGGTGGCCAACCAGTGGCCACTGGGTGGTGCAACCTTTATAACTATAAGTGCTTTTTATAAAAGTATTTTTTTTATTTTTTTTGAATTTTTTCGCCTTGGGAGGCATGCTAGGGAGGCCGTATGACTTCTCTGGCAATTTTTTTTACCTTAAAGACCAACTTGGTCTAAAATGGACAAATTTATAGTCGTTCTTGGGGTTTTGAGCCGTTGCGAACTCAATGGCAAGGTTCGTTTGGGCTCAAAAGACTTCGATCAAATAGGTATGCCCTGGATCAAAAAAGACAAACCCCAAACCCTTGAAGCTCTGTGAATCCCTCAAAAGATGAACATGAGTGATAGGTTTGAAGCTCTGATACCATGTAGAAGTTGAGAAATCCAACTTCAGAGAACCCAAAAATCACCTGCATGCAAATAACCTATCACGAAAAAGAATTACTAAGCAAAAAGCAAAAGTGCTCTGCAAGCCTCAAGATCAAATACATTAAAAAAGAATATACAATGAGATCAATCCTTATGAAAGGAGATCAAGAAACCCTAAAGGGAGCATTTAATAATTAGAATAATTATTAAATGCCTACAAACTGCATTCTAAGTTTATCTTAAGTGAAATAATAAAATGTGACTTAATTAAATAATTAAGTAATAAACCTTTTACTCTAACATATGTCTCTTTTCTAAATGTGATATTGCACCTATTGAATACATTTACTTAGGATATTAGGAATACTTATTTTTTCTAATCAAACTGGAAAATAATAATGTGTACACCTTCACTCATGCCACAAATGCTATCCACACATGTCACTAATACCTCATCAACTCTTGATTGTTAGTAGTTAGATACCAAATTTATCTAGTCAAGACCACCTTTTTCTAAGGCAAATTGAGTGAACCAATCCATCGATTGACAATTCAATTGTTTTTTATAAATTAAGTAGGGAAAGGACCTTGATCATATAAGTTCAACATATAACCAACCAAAACATAAAAAATATAGTAGAAGGGCATGCATGCCCAACAAAACAACAACACAAAAGAAAACTAGAAAAAATAGACAAGTACAAAAAATAGACACCAAAGCTAAACTAACAGATCATGTTCTAGTTTGCAATTAAGGAGTCTAGAGACTCCTCTTATGCTTCCTATTCCTCATTCAAAAAGTCATTTTTTTCTTGTCCTCCTTGCTCTGGGAAGCTTTGACCTTAGCATGTTTCCTTTTATGTTTCTTTATTTTAGACTTCCTTTTTTATAATACCTTATGTTATCTTTATAATTTTGGTGAGGCCGATTTCCATCCATTTTATCTTCTCCTGGTTGCCGTTAGTTTCAATCTACTTTCCATTTCCCAACAATTCAATTTTTGACTTTATATAGTTAGATTGATTTGACTAATCCACTAATTGAAAGTTAAAACCACGACTTTTAAAAATGATAGATCTTTGATCCATGCATCTTAGAGGAATATAAATTTGTATGCAATTATTTGTAATCAATTAATCAATTTCATTTTAATCTCTCTATATTCTCAATATTGTAAATTATATTTGATATTTACATTTTGCATAATTTGATGTTTGCATCTAGCTTAAATTGTAACTTTCTTCATTCACCTAGGTCTATACCTATGCTTGGATGCTCATTGAATCCTATATATCTAAATTGGTCTAGAATCTATGGCTTATTTTCTACATCTTGATAATCAACCATGGAGTTGACCTAAGATATTGAGGTAAAATCCTCTCATGTTTATTTTCTACATCTTGATGAGCCTAGTACTACTCCAGCTCAAGCACGCTTAACCACAGAGTATTCCCCAAGGTTAAGCCCACTTAGCTTGCAACGTCATTTGCAAAACCTTCAGAAAGTGTTGTGCCTTATGAACCATTCATTATAGAGCCCCTTTAGCTCATCAATTGATAAGTAGGAGGTATTTTCCACAACGTGTCAAATTGTGATATTTCTATCAGGATTCAATCGTGTAGTTTTTCAAGTCAAACTCATTGACCCATGTTCATGAGTAGTGGTTCACAAGAACCCATCTCTCATAATAATGAATGGTCCACCTAGCACTCATTGCATCTAGGTGATGCTCACAAAGGTGAAGCACTGGGCCTTCTCGGGAGGTCACCCATCCTAGTACTACTCCAGCTCAAGCACACTTAGCCACAAAGTACTCCCCAAGGTTAAGCCCACTTAGCTTGCAACCCCATTTGCAAAACCTTCAACAAGTGTTGTGCCTTATGAACCATTCAATATAGAGCCCCTTTAGCTCATCAATTGATAAGTAGGAGGTATTTTCCACAGCATGTCAAATTGTGATATTGCTATTAGGATTCAATTGTGTAACAATTCACCACCAACAATTATCATAAAAATGATAAGAAAAAAATTATAATTAGCAATTTCATTATTAAGATCAAAAATATTAAAATTAATCATTATTGTGAATCCTATCATTATACCGTACACTTACAATTTTGTATAGAAAATATAATAGTGTGAATATGTTAGAATCATGACATAATGCATTAGACATGCTATTTTGTATGGAGAATAGCAGCTGCCTCTGCAACCGTGGGAGGATAGAATTATTCTTTATCCTTTCTCACAAGTTTCGTCTTACATCCATACCAAACTTCTCAATTCAATCCAAAGAAATCATGGCTAACCTTTTGCTACATTAGGCAATTCTTTACGGAACAACTATCAATTAATTGTGCACCCTCTGTCGTTTCCTATCATGGTAGCTGTCTCTATGTTCAATCCGTCCTATCAATTAAAACGAGGTTTGGAAATTGTAATGTTAATTGGGCGGCTCCTCTATTTGGTAGGTGTTGGCGTATAATACTTCTGTTACGACTCTTGATTCCATAGACTGCATAAGAACCATTACACACTTTCATTTCATTCCGTCTTACTCAGCGAGGAGATGTGCAATGGGCATAGATGTGGGGAACATTGCAAGGAGGTGGAGCTTATTGCAGGGCAGCAACAACTGGGAAGGCCTCCTACACCCCCTTGATTTGGACCTGCGTAAGAATATACTCATCTACGGAGACCATGCGCAGGCGACCTACGACGCGTTCAACAACGATCGCCACTCAAAATATGCGGGCAGCAGCAGGTACGGCAAGCGCGGGTTCTTCGAGCGGGTGGGCTTAACATCCGCCTGGGGATATGAAGTCTCACGTTTTCTGTACGCCACGTCAAAAATGGGCGCACCGGAGGCCTTTGTTATAAAGTCGTTGTCGCGCGAGGCGTGGAGCTCCGAGTCGAACTGGATGGGCTACGTGGCCCTTACTACAGACACCGGGGTGTCTCTCTACGGCCGGCGTGATATCACCGTTGCCTGGAGAGGAACCGTCTGCACATTGGAGTGGGCTGAGGATTTTAACTCCAGACAGGTCCCGGTTTCGGGTCTCCTTCCGCAGCAGAGACGCCGCGGGGCAGCACTGGACGAGAGCGTTGAGAAGCTGGTGAGAAGCGGGGCAGCCAAGGTTCAGCAAGGCTGGTACGAAATCTACACGTTGGCAGATCCCAAGTCGCCCTTCAATAAGAGGAGCGCCAGGGAGCAGGTTTTGCGAGAAGTGAAGCGGTTGGTGGAGCACTACAAAGACGACCCACATGATTTGACCATTACTTTAACCGGCCACAGCCTCGGCGCTGCTCTGGCCACGCTCTGCGCATTCGATATAGTTATAAATGGGTTGAATAGATATAAAGATGCAGAGTCCCCCATTCCCGTGACTGTCACTGCCTTCGCCAGCCCGCGGGTGGGGAATTTCGAATTCAAGGAGAGCGTGGATAAATTGCTCCCCGAGCTTAAAATACTGCGCGTTACGAATTCTGTCGATTTAGTCCCGCTGTGTCCCGTGATTGGTTACGCGGACGTCGGTGTGGAGTTTCGAATCGATACCCGCCAGTCGCCCTTCCTTAAAGGTTTTGGGGATGCCATTTGCTGGCACAATCTGGAGGCGTATTTGCACGCGGTGGCGGGCGTGCAGGGAAAGGGGGATTTTAAGCTGGTGGTGGATCGAGATATTGCTCTGGTGAACAAGTGGCTGGATTGGTTGAAGGAGGAATACTTGGTCCCTCCCTCATGGTGGGTAGAGAAGAACAAGGGCATGGTCCAGGGTGCTGACGGCCACTGGCGCATGGACCAGCCCTTGGACCACGATATTCCACGCCCTGAAGACAACGATAACGACCCACTCTAATGCACCATAAGTCGCTGCAAGTCATGTAATAAACTCCACAGAAATTTAAAATAGTTATTTTTCTCCAATAAATTGTTCATTTTATCCTTTTAATCGTTCATAAATCGTCTTTGTGGTGACCTTCGCTGGTTGGTAGCTCGCAGGCTTCATGTCTTGCTGGGCTGCCTGCAGGTCTGAACCCTCCATAGAAAAAAAAAAACTGAAAAAAAAAAAATGAAAAAAAATGTAAGTCGTTTAAGGTTAATTAAAAATGTATATGCATTTGTAGTATAATTTTTAAAATGGTATATAAGTTGTTTAAGGTTAATTAATATTAGTTTATTTATTAAAATGAATGTAATTTAAAAAAAAAATATTATTTTGTGTATATTTGTAGTAATTTAAATAATTATTAAAATTTGATGTTCATATAGAAAAATAAAACTATTTTAAAAATTAAAAATAAATAAATTTAAAAACAAAAATAAAAATTATTTTATATTAATGTTATAAAAAAAGATAAAGTAAATAATGTCTACAATAAAATAGATTTTATGTAAAAGCAAAAATTTACTTTGTAGTATATAAAATAAATATTAAATAAAATTTGACGTCAATGTTGTAGTACGTGTTCTTTAAATAGATGTATTTAATATATTTACGCAAGTTATTATTATTTTGTTGGATTGGAAGATTTCAGTCTTGTTTTATGTGACAATGGAAAATGACAGCTTGTTCAAATCAAGCCTCTAAGAGACAACAAAAGTAATCATACTTTGTATTTGCACTTTGTCTTGACTTCATTCATATCATTATTTTGAAATTATTGTAATGTACAACACGGTTATTTTAATAAGATCAAGTATAAATACAAAAAACAAATTTATAAACATGACAAGCTAAGTAAATTGAATTAAAACTAAAATTGACAATACGCCTAATATTTAATTAAATAAATTCAAAGTATTATTAAATATATTATCTCATAAAAGATAAGAATGTCTAAATCATATCAAGTTTACAACAATGAAATTTAAACTTTATAAATAACTTAGAATAACAATTTTGATCAGTTTGTTTACATACAATATTTGAAAATTTTAAAAAATAAATGTTTAGAATTGCATGTGACAATTTTGAATATATAATCTACTAGAAGCTTAAGTTCAACAATGTGCCTTACATGTAAAGTATTAATTCTAGATGAGGTACATACTTTTTTGCAAGGTATAGAATTCACCTTCCCATGTAATGCATAGGTGCTTATTTTGTCATTTATTTCTTAAGTTTGCTATATATCAAAATTAACACTAACTCAAGACATTCTAGACAAAGATATGCTAAACTTTACATGAAATTCTTAACAAGGATTGTAAATTTATGAACACGAATAAAAGGTTTAGGAAAACCCATTTTATTTCCCAAATAATTAATGTTTTAAAAATAATCATATGTGGTCCTATAACCCATGTTTCAACAAGAAGCACCATAAAAATTAAAATTAAGATTCTTGTACAAAAACCATGCAAGGGTGACATGCCCAAGAAATAAAACAAATATCATTTCTTCTTATGATATCTAAGTACCTTATGCCCTATATCAATAATTTTAGGCATCACCTTATTGGAATACACTTTTTTCCAACCTACATTACCATCACCCTCTTCAAATTATAATGAAATAGGCTCGAGGTTGAAATATATATATATTTTTGATCTAATAGATATCCAAAAAGCTCCCATTTCCTCTCATAAGAATTTTTTTGAGCCCCATGTTTAGAATTCTCCATGTTATGAGGATGAGGAATGGGAAACAAAGAAAAAAAAAATTTAGATTAAGCTTTCTAAGAATTAGAAGTAGCCATATTAAAAAAAAATTTACTTGAGGAAGAAGCCATTCTAGAAGGGGGATATACCTTTAAATTGCCACTAGGATAAGGCACCATCATTACCTTGTTATTTGAAATTATTCAAAAAACTACTTCTTCTTATGCAAATAACTCTACCAACTCTACTAAGATTGTACTTTCATGCTTACCTTAGAAGGTGAAACAATAGTACCCTCCTACACATAACCTATAGCTAATGATTAAACCATAGGATACTTAGGAGAAGGGCTATTAGCACAATTTGTAGAGTCTATAACTAGTTTAACTTAGGGAATTTTCCTAGGGTTAGAAAATCATATGCAAAACACAAAATCCCCAAAGTGATAATGGAGTGCAAAGGAATACACGAAAAAACAAATGAAACAATCTCACCAAAATGTCTTCATTCTCCATGGCTGACCTCCATTATACCTTCTCAACCTGCTGAAAATGTGATGTTGCCCTCAGATTTGTGATGAACAATCTAATAACAATGACAAGTCCTAAGCAAGTGTTGAAGGATTCTTAAATGGCTATGCAAGTAAACTAAGTTCTACATGCAAACTAGCTAGCAAAATGACAAATATGAAGACAAACAAATAAGAGATGCAAGATTCAAGATTTGAAAGGTGTGCAAGATTCAAGATTTGCAAGATGTTCAAAATGAAAACAAAATTGCCATTTTATAGAAAATACAATTTTGGATGAATGGACAAGATTGAAGATTGAGAAATGCCCTAGAATCAATGGTCAAGATTCAAAATGTCAACCCACAATTAGAGTTAGGGCAACCTTAGGGTGAATTCAAAATGAGAGGACAAGATTTAATAAAAGAAATTAAATAAAGGAATGAGAATATGTGTGACAGGGAGATAAGATTTGACACCGAAAAAGAGGGAGTTAAAAAATCCAATAATTTTAGAAATTACTTAATTTGTAGAGGAAAATGTTATTTTGAATTTAATAGTAATTTTATTCAAAATGGTGGGGTCATGTGATAGTAAATAATAATTTAAATTGTTTACTTGAAAAGAGGGAAATTTAAATAAATGATTTTTTAATTTAAACTTGGAAGAGAATTAAATGAGACAATTAAATAATTAAATTTAAATTATTTAATTGTGGAAGAAATGGGTTAGTAACTAAATAAATTGTGGGGGTTTATTTAATTATGAGAAGACCTTAATATTAGAGACATATTTAAATAAAAAATATTATTTATTTAAATAATCAAGAGGGAATAATGGATTAATTAAATAAATTAAAAAATTTATTTAATTTAAAGAGGACTTTAAACATTAATGGCGTATTTAAATAAATATAGTTAGGAAGAATAAGAGAGGTGAATTAATTAAATAATTGATCATTATTTAATTAATAGTTGAATTTGGATAGGACATAATCAAATTATGTTTAGAGGAATTAATGACAAAATTGAGTTCCCAGGCCTAAGCCAATTTTATGTGTCTACATTTTTCCCCTCTTTGTCATAATGCAGTTTATCATGTTATGGAAAAGAAAACAAGTCAATGATATGCCCCAACGAAGGTACAAAGTGTCTATGCCCCCTCGGGAAATTTTTCGAATTTTGGCCCGAGGTCAAAAAAATTTGGAGAGTGTCTCGATAAGCTAAATGGATGCTCGAAAAATTGACGGTCTGATCGGTTTCGAAATTGGAGGACATTAAGATAGTGAAAAGTTCAGCCAAAGGTAGTGAAAAGAGCCTCTAGTATTAACCCAAATGGTAAAACCCTAATTTTCAACCTATAAATAGGTTTGAAAAAGGTAATCTAGGTGTCATTTTCATATTTGCTATTAGAAAATTTGGAAAGCAGAGTGCAAGGAGATGATGGTGATTCCAGTGATAGAGCACCGTGACTACCGAGTCAAGACTTTTCGATGACCCGAGGGTGCAGAGGCACTGGTAAGTACCTCTTTTCGACTTTGTTTTCTCATTTTTCATGCATTTACTAGGGTTTTATGGTAGGTTAACGAGTGTGTTGTGACACTAATGCGTTCACGTAAGTTGTAATTACTATTGCGTTCGACGCATTTGTTGTGTCGCGATGCAAGTGCAAGGGATTGGTAGATTTTTGGTTTACAATGATGCAACTGCTAGGTCCTAAGACACAACTGCTAAATAGCAACACAACCATGGAAGCACGCAATGCAAGTGCCATATTGTAATGCAAGTGCAATGCCACATGATGCAAGCGTTAGAAAATGATGCAATTGATATGTAAAATAACACAAGTTATGTAGAGTTTCACAACTGCGAGCTCGAACAACGTAATCGCCTGAATGTGATGTATGTGCAAAATGCAGTGACGCATATGAATTTTTGCAATGCAAATGCAATCAACATAATGCAATTAACTTTGACCTAGGTTGACCAAAGTTGACTTAGTTTAGACTCATGTTTTAGATGAATATTTTATTATGCAGATGGTAATAATGCTTTGCAATGCTATTGAATGTGTGTCAACTCTCATTTCTGTGTGTGCATAAATGATTACCACCCATTTATACCTACGAGTTTAGACCGACCACATATGCATTTAGGGATCAGCTGTGAGACAGTGAGCGACAGAGACTAATGAGATTGGGTTTGTACTATGTCACCTATATGCCCATTATTCGGGCAAATAGAGGATTATCGACAACACTGTGCGAGAGGTGGCACTCGAAGAAGTGCTCATTCCACCTGCCTACAAGAGAGGCTACTGTGACCTCAGAGGATGTGTATAGGATACTCCATATCCTGATCAACGGGGAGCGGGTAGTTTATGATCCTCACAAAGGGCGACAAGCTTGGTCAGAGATGTATGAGGTTGTTGATGATGCTGGTTTGGGGATTCAGGGTTATGATATGAGATGGGAGTTTGTGGCTGAGCATTATCCATGATGGGATGCGATGTTGTTTACATTGATTGCCGGAGTCCTAATTCCAGATCACCATGGACATAGATTCCCTATTGGATGGGGTGATGTACTGGTTCATATGCACAAGGATAGGACAATGTTTGCCTAGGGACCCTGCTTGTTGGGTATTCTTTATCACCAGCTTCATGAGGTTGCTTACCAGGAGGAACAAAGCATTAGCTATGGTACCACTCTTTTGATGATTTGGGCATGGGAGCACATTCCCATTTTCTGCCCATCAGTTCAGATTCAACAGTTGGGTGAGGGGATGCCCTATGTATATTTATATGCAGGTTCAGTCATATAGACCCGAGTAGGGGACACAAGGTATTGGTGACATATGATCGATACCCTGATGAGTTTTATTTGGAGACCATTCAAAGATTGTGCCTAGTGACTCGATGAGGAGAGGCATTTGACATTTTATTAGCAGTTCAAATATTTGATCAGTAGGACGGTACAAAGCCAACGGATTATTGAGATGTACCTACCCCAATGGGTGCTATGATAGTTTGGAGAGCAATAGGGTGTGTCTGTGGGGAAAACTGAGTATGTGTGGTCATCGAGAGAGACCATGTGGGGACCTCCCATAACAGTACCCCTAATAGAGCAATAGATTGATGGGTTAGTTACCCAAGAGTGGGGTTGGAGAGGGGGGCTGGTAGATGCCGGGACTACAATTGAGTATGATGCTTGGTGGCAGGTTCACAGGCTGATACCCTTGACAGATCCAGATGGTCCTACACTGATTGATAGATGATCAGTCATTCCACGGGTGTGGAGGGGAGGCCGGGGAGGGAGAGATGGTGTTAGAGGGAGGGACAAAGGCCGAGGGGATGGTGGGAGAGGTGGAGAGGATGAAAAATGTGGTGGGGCTGGTGGGAGAGGTGGAGGTGATGGTAGAGGTGGTGGGGTTGGAGATGATGGCAGGGATGGTAGGGGTGGGAGGAGGAGGAGAGCTCACGGAGGCAGGAGACAACCCAGGAGAGTCCAGCAATGGGTGGGTGGAGCACCGTTGTCACCCATCAGGGAGGAGGGTGAGGAGGGGGAGAGGGAGGAGGATGTTAGGTAGGAGGGTGAGCAACCAGAGGGGAGGGTAGACAAGAGGGTGGGATGGAGGCCGAGGTTAGGGCAGAGGCGAAAATCCAGCCAGAGGGAGAGATACTAGGAGAGGACATTTTTCTAGAGCACCGAGCACTAGACATTGAGGTAGAGGAGGTTGGAGGAGAGGAGGAGAGGGATGAGGAGGATGAGGAGGGGATATATGAGGTAGAGAGGAGGTTGAGGGAGCAAATGATCAAGGGAGAGGAGGAGGGTGATAGGCCACCGATTTTGCCCGTGGATGCCACCATAGACCAGAGAGTAGCCGATCTCCAGAGTAGAATAGATGTAGCCTTGTATCCGAACAAGGAATTATCAACAGAGTTAGAGGTGGTATGAGTGGACAAGGCTCAGGCTATGATCCGCCAAGAGGAGGCTGAGAGATGGGTGAGAGAGTTTGCATAGTTATGTATAGGGTCGACAGGGGATATGGCGAGGGAGCTGGCCAGGATGAGTGAGAGTAGAGGCCGATACAGGGAATTATATGAGTAGGTTGTCCACCCGAGAGATGGGATCCTGGGCTATTGAGGTCATACAACATGACTAGTAGTGGTACATAGACACATAGCAATAGATCCCACAACAATAGTCACACTAGCGCAGGTGGGTCAACATCATCTGGGTAGTCCTCTGGTCACAGGTCACATCATTCTCAAAGGCATTCATCAAGCCATTGTCACAGGTCGAGCCACAGTCATAGGTCAGTGTCTTCAGGACACCAGTTAGAGCAGAGCCAATCTCCATTCATCGACCCCTCAGGATCTCAGAGTTAGGCTACATCCTCTGTATAGGTTATAGTTGAGCTGATGAGTCAACATCAGTCACCCCATGGTTCACCTCCATGGGATGGAGAGGGCATAGTCTAGGGCTTATGTTTCCTTATTATTATGAGACATTTGATATATATTAATGAGAAAATTGAGTTTGCAGGCCTAGGTCAATTTTATGTGTCTACAACTAGCTAATTGGCTAATAAGTGACCAATATAGGAACCTTTCCATCATGCTATATGTTTAACCTATGGCTTGAAAATATTGTAATTAGAAACTATATGGCCCATCTAAAATATTTTTGACATCAAAACAACACATTTTGACAATCCAAATCTTATTTCTATATTCTTCCTTCCAACAACCAAACTTTATTCTAGGAATTTACCTTTTATTATATCAATACCCATTTGTATGTGTGCCATCATAGAATGAATTTATCTATTTACATCCTTATCAAGATCCATGAGCCTTCCCAAGGTATGAACCTCATACTTTGGGGATAAGAATATAATCAAAACTATAGGAGAAGATAAGGAAAATAGCTCCAAATAACCATGATAGAAACTATCTTAGTTGTAGGTTTAGAAGTAAAAATCCAGGGCTTAAAAGGGTGCATGATTATCCTAAAACAAAAGATCACTACCTAAAATAAAGTCTTGATCTTCTAATGATTTTCATAGTAAATTAAAAAGTACTTGGACACTAGGATAAATTGCAATTGATCCTATATGATTGTTTGATCAAGTGGTATAAAACTAAGCATATATCTCACCAAACTTGGCAACAAAGACTTCAACTTACAAATTAAAGCATACTTGCTATAACTTGCTTCTTCTAAAATAGCTTCCTACCTTAAAGAATGGTAAGGCAATCACTAGAATAGTGTATAATGTCTATTTTCATTGTAACTTTAATTTACTAGCTACTTTCTTTGCATAGGATTGACTGGAAGAAATCAAGTCAACATTTCTTGAAAACCCTTAACACCATCACCCTTTGATAATACACCAATATTTTTAGCAAAATGAAATTGAATAGAATTTAAAGCTAAGCCATGTAAACCCTACGCCATATCAGATTCTTACTCAATTTCTAACACATTTTTGTTGGGATTAAGTGATATCTACCATGCAAATCCCTATGTCTAGTGTATTTAATCATATTTAATGATGGATAAGTTAATATATTTTCTCTTTAGTATATGGAATGGGTAAAACTAGATTCCCATATGGTGGGGATCTAATAATACTAATTATTAATCTAGTTTAAATGGTTTTTATTGCATTAAGACATGAAAATAAAATAAGAATATGAAAGGTCAAGTTGGAAGATAAAGAGTCATGGCTCAAGTAAATAGAGCCCTCATGAGGTGCTAGGGATTTACAAGTTGAATTATTCTTACATAATGACCTAGCCCGAGTTACATACTAATGAGTTAATTTCTCTATTCTAGAGGATATTCTCTCCATGAACGGGGTGTTGGATTTTTTCTTGTAATATTTGGGTGCCTAATTTTAGACTTATGGTTTTGGAAATTCATTTTTGGTTTCTAGTTTCTAAAATTTTATATATTGGAGACATGAGATAGAGATATACATGATGTTTTATAGGTGTGGGAATTTTTATTCTATCATAATATTGTCAAAGAGAGTTGGAGTAAATTGTACTAATGCAACACTTTCATTATGATTAATACAAGATCAATGTCTCTTTAGTGGTGGAATATTTTCTTGAAAAGATTTCTCAATGTATATTTATTCTCATATGTATTTGCTAATTTTAGGATTTTGTTAGAAGTACTTAACCATGTTATATTTTATATTTAATGGTTAATCACATGTTTATATTTTATGATAATAATTTTTGTACTACACATGTTATATTTATATGGTATTCTCATTATATTGTTTACCATGGTACCTAAAAATGTTTTGTCTAAATGTACAAGTTCAAGTAGGGTCCCTCCACAACAACCTCTTTGAGTTTTTGAAATCTTCAATCCACTTGACCATGGTGATAATTTTTCAAATGTTACAAAAAACTTCAATTATGTTTAGTAAAAACTTGTCAAGAGCCATACTTTATATTTCATGCATTGTTGGTCCAAATCGAAAATTCCAACACATTTTTAAGGAAATGATGGTCATCCCAGAATGAACATCTAAGAACAACAGTGCCTTTAGTTACTTTAATTTCATTTATATTGCCACAAAGACACATACTACTATGCCACAAAGCGAAATCAGACGTAGTTCATTTCCCACATTGAACCTTAGAGAAAAGTTAATGCTAATTAAACTAGTTCCAAACAACACCATTAAATAGATTCAATCAAGAAAAACCACTAAACATGAAAGATGGAACAAAAGATATGAACACATAGATTTACATGGGGAAAATCCTTTTGGGTAAAAAACTCCACACTCCAAAATCCCTGATCGCCATTGTATTATTCATCAACAAAATAGTTATAAATACAATTCAGGCTCTAAGCCTTTACATAGTTTACATCTTGTTCTATACTGGAGAGAATCCAATAGCATAACCCCGTTCTCTTTCCCTCTCTCACATTTTACATTTCTCTGATCAACCTCTTAGTCCATTACAACCTTTGAACTATTAAAATACTCTTATAGTATATAGATTAGGTTCATATAAAGAGAGGTTTCACAATCAAACCACTCAACTCCCAACAAAGTTCTTAGATGTCTTTTAAATCTCCATCAAACTCTGTCCATTCGGTTAGTGGAAGTTCAACAGTTCTCCCTTTCACACTCACAAGATATTCATTATCCCACATGCACTGACTAGTTGAACTGGTTCGGGTTTAAATACAACCACCCACAAAAGACTATGTGTTAGCATGTGGACCTTTTGTCTTCGAGCTAACATCACTTCCAAGTCACCTTGACTCTTCATTGTTATTAGATCATTGGAGTGTCGAAGCTATCAGAGCTATCAGAGCATCAGAGGATTAGGCGCCAAACAAACATTGCCAAAATTTCCACTCAATCCCCTGATATCTCCAATATGTCAATACCTAACTGTTAGACCAAGGCACCATCAGAGCTATCAAAGGTCAGGGATGTTAGAGACTTCACACCATTTAAGAAATTTCAACGATCGAACTCTGATCGCCAATTCATTCGACTGCCGATCATCGATACTCCAAAGTAGACTAAGTAACAAGTCTAAAGCTTAACCAAATTAACATGTGACCACCAACATGTCCAGGCCCAATTGCCGATATAGGCCAGTAATTTGAGGCACTACTTCTCAACAACACCCTTCATTGGGCTATCAATAAGACTGATGACTCTGTCCCAGTGATATCCAACTATCATAGTGATAATCCAGAGACCCAGACATCAATATGTTTGAGGCACCATTTCTCAACATTCTCCCACTTGCGGAAGAATGAATTTCCTATCAATCAATGCATGAAATATCTATATCACCTAGGAAACCCGCAACAACATCTATAATGTCCACCATCTTAGGCAATAATTACAACCATCCTCTAAAGGAAAAGAACACACCATGGTGTAAATGCACTAGTCTAATCCGGGACAATAACAATAGAACCAATGGACAACAAAAGCTTCAAAACACTGCCACCACTCCACTATGCTCAACAAGCCATATAGAATCAACAACTTCAAAGCCCAAACGAGAACACAACAATGAAGTCACCCTCTAGAAACAATATAGAACATCAACTTGAACAACAAATAGGAAATTGATTGCTCCTATCCAATCGATCAACCCACATGACTGAAAAATAGCACACACAAAAAGTGCTACTCCATCCAATCACACATACCTCCAAGGTATCTTCATCAAAAAACTCATGCCACCTGCATAGCCAACCCATCAACTAAAAAATCAAGATCCATTTTCCAACTAGGCGAAGAAGACATAACACATCCAAGAACTCCCGCTGCATAGGTAATGTAAAATCTTAAAGAACAAGGCATAAGGAGTTTACCAATGGTAGCACATAGAAAGTGTAACCATGTAGTACCAAGGAAAGATCCACAATGATATGCACAGCCTGTAAATATAGCTCTCACAACAAGTCTACACATCTCTCCCAATATCTCCACACCCAACAAAGGAAAGAGATAAAGAACCTTCATGCCATCACCCAAGAACGTGAGTGAAAACACATGACCACAAGCTAGTGATCACTATAGCTTCGAAAAAACCTCAAACCAATGTAATATGAAACTAAACATCCAGGAAGACAACCAAGACCAAAGAGAGCATCTCTGTACATCGTGAACCTGTAGAAAATCCTTCTACATACACCTCTAAGTGCCAACTATGTCAAGTAAGATCTCCTTTACAACACCCCATAAAGAACATCATAACAAAAACCAAAGGTTCAACCTCCAAGATCAAACACAACATATATCATGCAATTATATGGATGTAAGATTTTATAAGAAGATCAAACAACTCCATTTCCCATTTCAAGAAATCAACCCAATACCATATCTTATGATCATCATAAAAGAAAATACTAATCCAAAAAAATATCCATGCTATCCATCTCTTATAGTGAATCTTTCAGAATCATCTAATAGTAGTTCAAGATCCATGTTCATGAAAGAAAGCATAAAACACCTGAGAGAAACAATGGGAAATACCTCTCAAGTGATAATTTGTCAAGTCCTCATGACTTCTCCAAGAGTGGGAATGAGAGTGCTTCCTCTAAGGTAACCGAGTCCTCATGACTTATCCAAGAGCAATATCCTCATTGGTCTATGTTGAACTCATGTCCAACCAAGGTGTAGGCTCCTCAGACTTTGTCTTAAGAACTTCATCAAGAGTAACCATCAACAACACTTCTCTCATCTCAAGAGAATTACAACCTCACCTTATTCTCCATGTATCCATGAGCACCTACAAGCGACCATGTCATGCTAAAATCTAATCTGCATCACTAAATTGTCATGAAGTTCTCAAGTATATGACCAATGCACCCAATACACAAAGAATCACGAGACCACTGCCAAAAGCTCCAAACATTATACTAGGAACTTATCATGACATCATGATCTTACTATCCCCCTTAGGATCAAGATACCATGCTCCAAGTGAACATACCATGGTCTCAAGAGAAATGTATCATGCCAAGACTTTAATACATAAAAAAAAGTATACCATGACATAAAAAAGACAAACTCTGAACCAACATCACCTATCAAGCACCATCAAAACCTCAACCAAAGAATCCAAGAATCCTCCATGGCTCCAAGATGTTACACATCCTCAAATAGTGTCCATGCAGATATGAAAGAACCCTTCTGAATCAACAAGATCTAAGATCTCCTCCTAGTAACATCTGAAACACTAAAGAAGATCATTTACCACCAAGTGATGAATCCAAAATCAATGCTAAATCTCCCACTAAACTGTGACACCCAAGCTCTCCAAGCATCATGACCAGACATTTGCTAATCTAAAAATCCGTTAGGTCCACACAACAACATGTCCATCTGTCAATAATATTAAGTGATACCAAGATCTCCAAACCAAGCAAACAACACCATCACTATCAAAAACTTACACCAAAATGTGCATCAAGCTATTTGTGACATCATGATACCCATTCTATAGGTCTCCTTAATTGACTATTCAGGTACTCAACACCATCCATCCTCTCATCTCAAAGCAACCACACCAATACACAAGTGACCACAGACAAGGCCAACTTACAAGTCTGCACTAACACTAAATCAACCTCGTGGATATAGAAAACCTACTTTCGAGTTACCTCACTACAACCAAAGGGTAGCTAATCCACCAACCACATAACTCAAATATCAATCACAATGAACATGCAAATCCATCATCGCACTTGAAACAACAACATTGAGATCTCAAAGAGAATAACCACATAGACAACCTAAATCAAACACCAGATCAAGACCAAATCGGATTTTCCAATCAAGTCCACAACTCGAGCACCATAGTCTAGGAACCCAACAAGCAACGCATGCATGTGGAACTACAACTATCTCATCCAAAAACACCCCAAAAAAACAGGGTCTAGAAAATAGTTTAACAACAGCTCCACAAAACCACAAGTTTTTTTTTTACTGTGTAAAACCTGCAAAACCACATAGATTTTTTAAGAAAAAATATTTAAAACTCTTAGATCCAGAAGTGCGAGTCTGAACCATGTAGGTACAAAGAATCCATGCGAGGAAAAAGGCAGTAAGAAAATCTAGGTCCATTTTAGGCCAACTCCTGAACCACCAACATGTATGTGCATTCGAGGGAGATAAGCTATTGCAGGAGCTTTCAGATCATTCGATGACCAACTCCATAATCTTCATGCAATCGGGGTAACAAAAAAAACTACGCCTTCCAATACCAAGAGAAAACACCCAACATAAGCACCTTTCTCCATAGCTTATCAATACATCAACCGATTCCTTCAGATTTCCTCAAGCTTGCCACACTAAGAAATCTTCACAGAAGAAATCCATAGAATTGAGAAACACCAAGAATTATTACATGCAAGCACATGCAAGCAAGCCACATGCAATTCCATGCAAGTACATGCAACTCACAAACCTGCACATGCAAGCAAAAGTAAATACCAAAAGAAGGCTCTGATACCATTTCTAAGGAAATGATGGTCATCCCAGAATTAACATTTGAGAACATCAGTGCCTTCAGTAACTTTACTTTCATTTAGATTGCCACAAAGACACATATTACTATGCCACAAAGCAGAATCAGACATAGTTCATTTCTCACATTAACCCTTAGAGAAAAGTTAATGCTAATTAAACCAATTCCAAACAACACCATTAAACAAATTCAATCAAGCAGAACCACTAAACATGAAAGATGGAGCACAGGATATGAACACATAGATTTATGTGGGGAAACCATTTCGGGTAAAAAATACCACACTCCAAAAGCCTTGATCACCATTGTATTATTCAGAAACAAAACAGTTGTAAATACAATTCAAGCTTTAAGCCTTTACAAAGTTTACATCTTGTTCCATTATGGAGAGAATCTGACATCATAACCTTGTTCTCTTTCCCTCTCTCCTATTTTACATTTCTCTGATCAACCTCTCAGTCCATTACAACCTTCACACTATTACAATACTCTTACAATATACATAGTAGGTTCACATAGAGAGAGGTTTCACAATTGAACCACTCAACTCCCAACAAAGTTCTCAGACATCTTTTAAATCTCCATTGAAATCTATCCATTTGGTTACTGGAAGTTAAACTGTTCTCCCTTTCACACTCACAAGATATTCATTATCCCACATGCACTGAGTATATGAACCAGTTCGGGTTTAAATACAACCACCCAAAAAAGACTATGTGTCATCACGTTGAAATTTTGTCTTTGAGCTAACATCATTGCCAAGTCATCTTGACTCTTCATTGTTATTGGCTCATCGAAGTGTCGAAGCTATTGGAGCATCAGAGGATCGAGCGCCCAACAAACATTGCTAGACTTTCCACTCAAACCCCCAACATCTCCGATATGTCAATACCCGACTGTCAGACCAAGGCACCATCAGAGCTATTAGAGGTTGTGGATGTTGGAGACTTTGCAACATTTAAGAACTTGAACAACAACCGAAATCCGATCGTCAATCCATCTGACTTTCGATCATCGATACTCAAAAGCAGACTAAGTAACAATTTTAAAGCTTAACTAAATTAACACGTGACCATCAACATGTCGATTCCCAATTGCCGATACATGCCAGTAATTTGAGAAACTACTTCTCAACAATACCCGACTGTCGAACCAAGGCACCATCAGAGCTATCAATTAAACTGATGAATCTATCCCAAAGATATCCAACTGTCACAATGACAATCCAAAGACTTGAACATCAATACGTTTGAGGCACCATTTCTCAATAGCATTTAGATGGTTAGGTTTAAGTTAGACGATATCCTATTTCACATTCCAACTTTCCCGATCATTTCAAACTACATTATGTTAGTGCTTTCTCTTAAGAGCCCTAAGTTTTAAAGAATGCTAAACTTTGACGAGTTGCTTCTCGAAAATAATGGCACCTAAAAATGTTTCATCTGAAGCTATAGGGTCATGTAGGGTCTCTCCACAAAAACCTTAGTTTTTAAACTTGAATCTATTTGGCTATGCTGACAAGTTTTTAGATGTTGCAAAAAGTGTCAAATGCATTGAAGAAAAAGTTAAAAGGTAGTATTGTTACCTATTTTTCACTACAGCTCAAACAGGTAGAGCTGAATTGAATTCACCATTGAAAGGTACATAGTATTTCAATTTTTTCTACTAAAGATGTGTCATCATGTAAAATATTAGATTACAGTTGATTTTTTAGTTTTCTTATGCAAGTATTTGTAACATAAAATTAGACATTTGCATAACAAATGTTGTTTTATTCATATTGTAAAGATCATGGTTCCACACAAGCCACGGGAGTAGCTTAATTTGATTTGCATAATCAAATAATAGGTACGAGAATAGATTGTAAACTATACATCTATAGACAATATAAACATAGAAAAGAGGGTGGTTCATCATTGCCTATAATGATGGAGCCAGTGATGCTTGATATCTTTGACTGGTGTTGTTGAAGCTTTCCAGGTTCCCTGACTCCAGTCTCCTTGAGTTGTCTTGCAGGATGAACGGAAACAATGTTAGAGATTAACTCTAAGCAATGATGAATCAAGATCAATCCTATGCCTACATTTCCCATAGGAATATAATCTACATCAATTCAAGCATACATCGAATGATCAAGTTAAAAGAGCACAAAGATTCAATGGAAGCTTTCAACTTCATTTATTCTGCTAAAATGATTGTTTCATGTGTAGGTACAGGTACAATCATGTTATTACAGCCAACAAATATTGTTATGAGTGGTGAAAAATGTGTCTCCCACAAGGGTTGAGCACAAATCTTGACAAAAACATAAGCAACATGTAGAAATGAATAATCCAATATTAGAGACAATCAATGAAAGATTCATAATCAGTTGTTATTTTTAGGCTGTTTCAGAGATCCAATTCAAGCCTTGTAAATGAATCTATAGTCTCAAATGAAAGCAATAATATCACAACCATAGCATGATCATGGTACCTAATAATTCATAAAGACATGCACAATAAAATATAATAATCATTACTGTCAGAACAAAAAGGAGGCAGAACTTGGAGCTTTGTCTCATTTATATTTGCATGCAAGAGACGACCATGCTAATCTCATAGGAGCATATAAAACATTGACAGTTTCAGCTTGCCCATTTTCACAATAAAATAGTATGAAGGATCAAAGTGGAGCTATATTTACAATGGAACATAGATAAATTTTCAAGATACAAAGGTCCCAGTTAAAAGGTGCATCAATAATACATGGTCAGATCGAGCATGAATTGTGCAAGAATTTAATACAATATTATAGAGAAATTAGGAAAATAGTGCCATATATAGTGCCATGAAAGTTCAAGATGCGTGAAGATTGAAAAGATAGTGTTACAATAGAGCAGCACCGAGAACAACTTTATCCTCTTGGATCCATGACACTAGAGTACAAGGATCAAATATGTATGCAACAACTCTGAGAGATCGTAGGCCGAGCCTCATACTTTTCAAGGAAAAAAACAAAGATGAAAAGCAACTTATATGCCAAGGCCACTAAGCTTAGGAACCTTCTGTACACATCTAAAAATGGTCACGGTCGATTGAACCTGTTAATTAATTAAATATGAATTATTTAATTAATGTTTCTTAAGTTTTCTACATATAAATAAATTTAATTATTTATTTATATTGTTCATTTTTCTAATTCTTCTAATTTAATTAAATAAATAAATTTATTTAATTAATGCTATCTTCTTCTTAATTAATTAAATAGATTTTACAACCTATTTACATTAAGTATCAAAGTTTAAATTCTAAATTTAAATGCTTTTCTTCCCTCCACATGTAATTAAATACTTTTTGATATTTAATTAAATCATTTTCTAAATTCCCACTTCTCTCACAAAATTTAATATTTTTAATATTTAATTAAAAGGCTTTTCCTTTTCTCATAATTAAATATTTACAATATTTAATTAAAGCCTTTTCATATTTCTTTCACACATAATTAAATATTTATTTATTTAATTATGAGAGACACCTTTGAAATGGTCTCTTCATTTTCTGTCTCTCAGAATTCCACCTCTTTTTCGAATTCTCGATCTCTCACCATTCATTCCAATAGGTTTGAACTCGACTGTTGATCTTGGCCAATCGAATTCCTACCTTTGAAAATCTATAAATACAGCTCTTTCATGAGCTAAAAAGGACCTCGAATCTCACATTTTCATACGTAGTTATTATAGTCGCAATCTTAGCAATTCATAGCATTTTAATTCAATAGTTCAATCTTGTAGATGCATATGCATTCATAATAATCTCATTCTCTCAAGTGCCATTCTATAAGCTGTGTTTGCACAACTGAGAGCAAACATATTGAAGCGAATCCTTGGAGATAGAGGACAATGGAACGAATTTGAAGAAGCTGTTGTCAAGAGTTTGCATTTGTTTTATTTTATTTAGTTTTTTTCAATCTAATGTTTCATTGGTGTATTAGATTAGATTTAATTGACACATTCTAACGTACACATTTCTGGTGCCCACCGTGGGTTTAAGCCCCGCATTTTAATTCCTTTTTTGCAGATTTTTCTGGCAGGTGACGAACAAAAAATTGCGGTTTAGCACATACGATTCTCGGTTTAGCGCATACGAAGTCTGTTTCAGCGCATACGATGACTGTTCTGGCGCATACATGACTTGTTCTAGTGCATACGTGACCTCTTTCAGCGCATAGACACCCTGTTCCAGTGCATCCCTGAGAACCCTTTCGACACATTTATAACCTGTTTCGGCACATCCGGTGACTGTTTCGACGCATCCCTGAGAACCCTTTCGGCGCATACATAACCTGTTCTAGCACATACATAACCTGTTTCAACGCATATAGCTTCTGTTTCAGCGCATTCATTTGTAAAAATTTAAATTCTGATTCTGACGCAATCCGCGGACATAATTTTTCTAATGCTATTTTTAATAGAATGAACCAATCCTAGGGGTAGACACTTAATTTTGAATTAACCAATCCTAGGATAGTCACCAAGCATATTTTCTTTTGGTTAAAATAAACCCCATATTTTTAGTGAAGCAACATCTTCACTTAGAATATAAATTTTTTCAATTTGGGATTTAAAATTGAACCATTATTTGCATGCTGTGATTGTGGGTAATAGGTCTATGCTCTCCCCTTAACTGGGTGATCAAAATACCAGACTTACCTTTTGTTTTATGCAATTTAATGCTTTATTACATCCTTTAGAAGGCCTACCATAGTGGAAAAAAGTACTCACCCTACGGGAACGACCTAAGTAGGAACACCTAAAGCCAAGGTTTCCAACCCACTATAATCAAAAGCAAGTTGTTGATGAAAATCCAATTTGACAGTAGTTGACAGTATAACCATCCCCAAAGCCTTTGTTCTAAAGGTTGGGAGGTCTCTCGAGGGAGTATATCCATTGTCACACTGAACGTAAAGACTTACTAAGAACCTAGTGTAGTAGCCATCCGCGTCAGTATCCAAACATCATTTTAATCACGGTGCAAGGGGAGGGAAGAATCTGCCCCCAAGACACTCACCATATAGTCACCACAGATTGTTTGCTCAAGAGATTCGGTATCCACTTCCGTCACTTTGAGTACGCACCTGGAAAAGACAAAAACACGGACGCCCTCTAGGGGGTGACAAAGCTGTGTGAGTCGACGTGATTTTAAGATGTGGGCTGTGATTACTTTGATGAACTATTTGACAATTAAGAGTGAGTCTGACTGAAGTGCTTATATTGTTCAAAAACCTATGGAAATATCAAGAACATACACTCTTTGTTTAGATTGTAGGATTAACAAAACAATTGTCTGCTTCTATGCTATGTTTTTCACATTTAAACTAGATTAAGATCATCCAAAACAAGAAATTTTTATCAAACTATCAAAATATGTCGGTCTCAGAGCTGTCTTAGCGCATTGGGTCTCTGTTTTGGCACATCTGGTCTCTGTTTTAGCGCATCCGGGCTCTGTTTTGGCGCATTGGGTCTCTGTTCTAGCGCATATATGCTTTGTTTTAGCGCATCTGTGCTTTGTTTCAGCGCATCTGTGCTTTGTTTCGGCGCATCTGTGCTCTGTTTTAGCGCATTTGTGCATTGTTTCAGTGCATCTGTGCTCTGTTTTAGCACATTCAATCTCTATTTTGGCGCATCTATTTTCCAAAGCTTAGGTGATTTTTCTGGTTTTCAGAAATCAGGGTTTAGCCGTCCTTCTTATTTTCACCAACTTGCAATCACATATACTACTCATCCAAATCAAATTCTGCAATAGAGAACTCAATCACATTTAGGCATCCATTGAAATTCATCTTTCTACAAAGCTAAGATCAAACTTGACAAAGTGCAAAATTACCTTTATTTTTCAATCTTTCATTTAATTCCCACAAACAGGATTTTCATCCTTTCACTTAGGGAATCACGAACTGAAGATTAAAAATCTTTTAAGTCATAAAATCTTCATTCTATCCTGACTTTCATCACCATTGCACTATTTCATTCCTTTGATCAAAGTTAGTAGGATTTGAGTAAAGCTTATGCCTGTTACCACGAGATCTCAAAAGCACAAAGAAAAAGAGGAAAGTATAGTAAGCAAAATGGGCGATAATAATGAGAGGGAGGAAAACCTCTTTAACATTCCAAATACTAAAGAAGTAATGGAAGAAAAGCTTCAAGAAGCAGAACAAGATCATCAATTCCATACTCTTATAGAAAATATTTTGGAAAGAAACAAGGAAAGGTACTTCCTTTCTTTAGCTATTCAAGGAGCCAAATTACCTGCAGATTTTGACACGGAAGGGATTGAAGAGAATCCTGAAACTCCTCTTAACGATTTTGGTGCCCTTACTCAACAAATCAAAGAACTACAAGGGCAAATAAAAGAAATGCAAGGGGGAGCACCAAAGAAGTATGTTTTGGAAGAAATATGTCCCTATCCATTTGATAGAAATCTTCGAATGATACCTTTTCCAAAACATTGTGAAATCCCTAAGTTTGATAGATATAATGGGAAAACTGACCCCATTGAGCATGTAAGGGATTTCCGAAATATGAGTTTAGAATTCTCCCATGAAAACACCTACTTAATGCGGTTGTTTCCACGGAGTCTAGGTGGACAATCCATGGAGTGGCTTTCAAAGATCACTCCCCCCATTAAAACCTTTGAAGAGTTGATACATAAATTCATATCGCAATACTCTTACAACATCCAACATCAGATAACCATGCTTGATCTTTGTAAGATAAAACAAAAAGTAGGGGAATCTTTCACTACATTTTTGCAAAGATGGAGAAGAACGTTCGCTAGATATTCTCGTCCTGTTCCTGAAAAGGAAAAGATGGAGATCTTCATCGATAGTCTTAATCAAGAAATTATTTATAGAGTAAACCTTCATTGTCCTCCATCATTTGAAAAATTGATTGAAAACACAATCACTATTGAAGGTGCATTAATCAAGCGTGGAGTTCTAAAAATTGATAAAGAAGGTTCAAATTCGTACAACAACAACAACAACAACAAAAACCATAATAACAACAATGACAAATCACGATTTTGGACTCAAAATAAGAATGTTGGAAATGATGGGGTAGTAGGTGCTAACAACGTGAATTTGAAACCCGTCGTTCTCAATGTGTCAGGTGCTCAATGTAACAATAATGCTGGACATTCTAGCACCCAAGGCAATGTTTCTAATCAAGGAAATACAATTGATACTCGTGGAAATAATTTTGGCAATAATCAAAATTCAAGTGCGCCCAGACCATCATATTTTTCAAATCGACGGACTTTCACTCCCTTGGGCCAATCTTTGGAATCCATTCTCATAGAATTATTGAATCAAAATGCTATTACATTGCCACCACAAAGAGACTATGAACCTCGAGTTAAACCACCATCACGGAATGACTCACACTTCTGTGATTATCATAGATGCAAAGGTCATAAGACAAACATTCAAATCAATGCTATCCGAATCAAAGGTAAGCCAGAATATTGAGAGGTCAATGTTACTACAAGGGGACAAGCCAAGATCATTGTCAAAGGCGGCTCATCTAAAGAGGCAATTCCCCCTCCAAGTCAATACAATTTGGTTGAACAATTACGAAAAACATCAGCCCAAATCTCTATCTTGGAGCTTTTAAAGTTATCCCCTGCACATAAGGACATTTTGGAAAAGGCTCTTGTCGATACAACTATATCTCTTGATCTAGATACCAATAAATTTCAAGCCATGGTGGGGCATTTGTCCTCCAACACATGTTTATCTTTTTCTAAAAAAGATGATTCATCCATAAACCATCCGCATAATTCATCACTCTACTTAGAAGTCATGGTTCACAAAGCCCGCATTAGACGTGTCCTTATAGATGGGGGAGCTGGATTAAATATTTGTACTTTAAAATTGGTCCTAGCTTTGGGATATTCATCAGACTCTATAGACCCGCGAAGGAAAATTACAATCAAGGCCTATGATGATGAGGAAAGAACTTCAAAAGGTCTTATCATGTTACCAATCAGAGTGGGACCTGTTGTGAAGAATACCTTTTGTCAAGTTCTCGATCGGGATTTAACCTATAACATATTATTGGGTCGTCCATGGATCCATGACATGCAAGCAGTTCCATCTACTTATCACCAATGTTTGAAGTTTCCATATGATGGACATGAAATAACCATACTCGCTGATCATCATAGCAGTCAAACTTGTTCTAACCTAAGAGCGATTCAGGACACATTTGTCCCATATAATAGAGAGGCTTTGGCTGTCTCTACCTCCAAAAACAAAGAACAAGTGTAAGAAATGATAAACAATTTTGGCAACAAGTTAAAATTGAAAGATAATGGGGTAGGAGAATATTCTTTATCTCTCTCTAATCTACCCTTATCACCAAGATCTCATGGTCAGCCGTCAACATCTACACCGCAAGCTGCAACAGTTTTAGCCTCAACTTCAACCCCCATCATCAAGTTTAATGGGATGTTTATCAAAGAAATTGAAGGGGAAGATAGAGCTATTCTCGATTGGCTCTATAAAGATGAAAAAGAATTTGTACAACATATCAAGTTGCCCACACAACAATATGGAAAAGGTTATGCTATCATGCAACAAATGGGTTATGAAGGAAATGGCCCTTTAGGTAAAAGAAAAGAAGGTATTGTTGAACCTGTCCAACTAAAAACAATGCACCCAAAAGATAAGACAGGGATAGGATATGGTGAGGATACTAAGGAAAAAGTAACACAGAGGCCATCTAATGAAGAAATAGCTGAGTCAATTCTGCGAATTCAAGAAAACAATTCCGACACTGACTCGAATGAATATGAATGGGACACCATCTTTGATGATAAATTCTAGAGGGACAAAAAGGTGGATGTGATACACAAATTTTCACCTACATTCTTACAAGGAGAAAGCTCAAGACCTCCATTTGAATGCGTCGTACAAAGTGATCATGACTCTAGTGAGACCAATTCGATTCAAAGTGAGATAGAAGATTTTGAGGAGGATACCATCTTAGACTTCTCCCATGATAATGTTGACAATAACGTCATGACCCTAACATGCAATGACCTTACTTATCCTAATGATCCATTACCTTTGGTTCATCTCGAACTCATTGATTGGGAACAAATTGCACCCATTGATGTTCCAACTTTCCCAAATGACGAAACCATAATAAAATTTCATTGCTCATCACATCCCAAAACAAGTTCCACCAGGGAATCACTAGATCAGAGTTTTCGACAGGAAAGTGCCAAGTTTCTCAGCTATGAAATAAATACAATGAAAGAAAGATCTAATGGTGAAAACCTAACAAAGGCAGTATTAGATCAAAAAAAGAGAAAAATAAAAAGCGTATTCGATGGTGAAAACCTTTCAAAGGTGCCAGAGGATGGGAAAATTGACACTCTTCCAGAGTACTATCAAGAAAGATCTTCCATTTTGATTGAACCGACAGAGGCACTCAATATAGGTACCACAGAAAAGCCTAAAGTGTTGCAATTGGCTGCATCTCTTACAGATGAAGAAGTACCTAAATTGACAAAATTTCTCAAAGATAATCAAATCAGTTTTGCATGGTCCTACACAGATATGCCTGGATTGGATCCAGATCTCATCATGCATCATCTATCTATTACACTGGGGGCAAGACCTGTAAAACAGAAACTCAGAAAAATGCATCCACACGTCGCGTTGTTGGTTAAAGAGGAACTAAAGAAACTTTTAGATGTTGGATTCATCCGATCCATAGATTATGCAAAATGGATTTCCAATATTGTGCCTGTTTCAAAGCCAAACGGAAGGATCAGAATTTGCACGGATTTCAGGGATTTGAACAAAGCATGTCCTAAAGACGACTTTCCTTTACCAAACATTGATATGATTATGGATTTAACTGCTGGACATGCAATGTACTCATTGATGGATGGATTCTCAAGATACAACCAAATAAAGATTGCACCAAAAGATCAGGATAAAATGACATTCACATGTCCTTGGGGTACATATTGTTGGAACGTAATGCCATTTGGATTGAAAAATGCGGGAGCTACCTACCAATGAGCTATGACAACAATTTTTCATGACATGATGCATACATTTATGGAGGATTATGTTGATGATCTTCTTGCCAAGTCTAACACTAGAGAAGGACACATCGATATTTTGGCTAAAATTTTCAAAAGAATGGAACAATTTAAAGTATGACTTAATCCTAAGAAATGTGTTTTTGGAGTAAAATCCAGAAAGTTATTAGGATACATTGTGTTAGAAAAAGGAATTGAAGTGGATCCAGCTAAAGTACAAGCAATCCTTGATATGCCACCACCAAGGAACATTAGTCAACTACGCTCTTTACAGGGACAATTACAATCCATTTGAAGATTCATTGCTCAACTAGCGGATAAGAGTTTAGCATTTACACATCTCTTGCACAAGAATGTTCCATTTAAATGGGAGAACAAATGTGAAGCAACCTTTAATCAAATAAAGCAATATCTCATGAATCCTCCAGTATTGACTCCACCAATACAAGGTGCGCCTCTCATATTATATATTGCCGCCACAGAAGTATCTTTAGGAGCATTATTGGCACAGGAAGATTACTTAGGAAAGGAACAAGCCATTTATTATATCAGTCGAACCTAGACAAGTCACGAGCTAAATTACACCTTCATTGAAAAAGCTTATTTAGCGGTGGTGTTCACTTCTCAAAAATTACGACACTACATGTTAACTCATACGGTAAAGCTTGTGGCTAAGATTGACCCACTCAAATATCTTCTAAGCAAGGCGACCTTAACTGGCAGGTTGGCTAAATGGGTCATGATCTTAAGCGAGTTTGATTTTTAGTATGTGGATCGAAAAGATATAAAAGGACAAGTAATTGTAGATCAATTAGCACAAGCACCGATGCCAGCAAAATATCCAATACATGTTGATTTTCCTGATGCCGATATTTTCACAGCAAAAATCCAACAATCATGGTCACTTTACTTTGATGGTTCTTACACTCAACATGGTTCAGGAGCAGGAATTATTTTTATTACACCTCAAGGACATACAATTCCAAAATTTTATCGGCTAATGTTTCCTTGCATAAACAACATAGCTGAATATGAGGCCTTGATAATCGGCATGAAGATTGCAATAAATTGGAAAATTATAGAACTTCAAATTTTCGGCGACTTGCAACTTGTTATTAACCAAATCAATGACGAATATCACACTAAAGATGACAAGTTGATACCTTACAAAAGAATGGTGGACGATCTCAAGAATACTTTGTTAATATCAAGTTCGAACAGATTCCACGCATTGATAACAAAGCAACAGACGCTATGGCTACAATCGCCTCTCTACTCCAATTGTCAGAGAATAAAAAATGGTACGATTTCCTGGTGGAACAATTGTTTTCTCCCGCCCATGAAATCCTGAAACGCAAATCATTTTCCATCTAACAAGTTCTGAATCTTCCTTATATGGCCAAATCTACACTTACTTGAAAGATACTACTTTACCCTTAGGCTTGTCTAGAAATCAAAAACAAAATTTCATTCATCAATCATCCCGTTATACCTTAATTGTTGACGTCCTATACAGGCGTGGTCTGGATGGTACCCTCCTTAGGTGTCTTGAACATGATGAATCGGAAAAAGCCTTACAAGAGGTCCATGGTGGGATTTGTGGGACACATTCAAGTGGACTAACCTTAGCAAAGAAACTTGTAAGATTAGGATACTACTGACCAACTATGGAGAAAGAATCATTTCACCTTTGTGAAGAAATGTGCAAAATGTCAGATTCATGGGAATCTCATTCATGCTCCTGCTCAGGAATTACAACCTTTTACCACAACATGGCCTTTCGCTCAGTGGGGATTAGATTTGGTTGGCAAGATACATCCATCATCTTCAAATGGACACAAATTTATCATTACAGCCACTGAGTATTTCACTAAGTGGATTGAAGTTGTTCCTTTAACAACTGTTACGGGTAAACAAATCTCTTCATTCATCTTGAATTATATCATTTGCAGATATGGCATTCCTAACTCCATCATCATGGATAATGGTAGACCCTTTAAAAATCAAGATGTTGATGAACTATGTGAAAGGTTTCACATCCAACACAGATACTCCACACCTTATTATCCATAGGGGAATGGTCAAGCTGAAGCTTCAAACAAAACAATTCTAAAAATTCTGAAGAAAACAGTGAATGAAGCAGGTCATGATTGGCATGTCCAATTAAATCTAGCATTATGGGCCTATTGAACAAGCATTCACACGTTGACAAGAGCTACTCCTTATGCTTTGGTCTATGGAGCAGAAGCTATTTTGCCACTTGAAGTTGAGATTCCTTCACTTCGAGTATCACTCAAAGGATTAATCAATGATGAAGACTACAGAGTATCAAGGTTGCAAGAGCTGGAACTACTTGATGAACGACGACAAACTGTGGTAAATCACTTGAAGGGATATCAACAAATCATGTCTCGTAGTTATAATCACAAAGTCAAACCACGAAGTTTTCAAGTGGGTGATTTGGTCCTCAGAGAAAACCCTCGAAATCAACAAGATTGGGAAAAGAAAGGAAAATTCGAACCTAACTGGTTAGGCCCATTCGTTATCATTGCATCCTATGGATCGGGGGCATATCAGTTGTCAACAGCAGAAGGGGACCTGTTTGAAGATCTGATCAACAACATTCATCTGAAAAGGTTCTACACCTGAAAAAAATCAAAAACAATATAAAAAAGTCCTGAAAAAAAATAAAAATAAAACTAAAAAAATCAAAACATTGCCTTGATGAAAACCTGGCAAACAGGCATCTTGGTAATAACAAAAAAATCATAAAATCAGGAAAAAGTGCAATAAAAACAAATGGTGAAAACCTGGCAAATAGGCATTGTTTGTGATTTCATTTAGCTCTCTCATCTATTAGGATTCATTCTACATATGCATCCTCGCATCAGCATCGCACACACCTCATTATCACATTCGCATCATTTTCCTTGGATCGACAAGGGTCTCATCATGGCTTGATGATTTGAGGTTTATCCATCGCAACGGTTGTGTCTAGCAAGAGTCAGAGTACAAGGTCACTAGGGGGTAGTTCGCTTTTCTAGGAGGTAGTCAGCAACATGTGTCTAACATCAGAATGTCTGAAACAATAGTTTTCTGAGCTTACATGATTATCTTGACAGATGATTTAAAAAAAAATTGGATGATCTTAATTTGAATAAAATGAATGACAAAACTTAAAAGCAAAAGTTGCAAATTGTTGTTTTGATATTTGATGACATCATATCTTTGGAGTGGTTCAATGATGTATTGAACTAGAATCACAAGGAAAAAGTATGATTTTTATTTGATTGTTGTCTGTAAGTTAATCATTAGTATGATGCAAATTGGTCACAGGACATGTTCTACAATGGATCATTGATGACATTTCAGAATTTGCATAGGAAATTGATTAACTTTTGTCTGTTTATGCAAGCAATACTCAGGTCATCTTGGTTCAATTATACCATCGATGCTTGTATTAACTTGCTACATTAAACATTATGGAAGCAGTACTCAGGTCATCATTGGTGCTAACATACCCCTTGATGCTTGTACTAACTTTCAACATATCAAAAGGCTCAATGATGATAACTAAACACAGCAAGACATGGCAACAAGGAGAATGATTCATTATTTCATTTAGGGTTGCATAATTTATTTAGGACTGCATAAGTCATTTGCATTTTGAGGTTCTTTTTAAAAATAGATTTTTGAGGGTGGATCACATTCTTAAATATCTTTTTTGACAATGGTTGAGTAAGACTGGACATTTGTTACATCTCATCATCATCATTTCATATCATTATCATATTCCTTATCATGTCATTTTCCATCATTACATCATAGGCATGGTTATCATTCATCATTCATTAACATATACATCTGCATATTTCACACATTCATAAAATAAAATAAAGAATTTTCACATCATTACATCATATATCATAAGATCATTACATGAGTGCATTTTCATTACACCATCATCATCATCATAAATCATAAATCATTTACATCTTGCATTTTGCATTCATTGCATACATCATAAGAGAAAAAAAAATTTAGATCATATCATCATTTGCATCATCATACATGACATAGCATATAAAAGTCAAAACATCCATAATATGTGCATAAATCATCCATAACATGTGCATAGTCAAATCGCCACTGCATATCATAGATCTCATCAAAACAAATGTCCGAAAATACAAGGATATCAAATGTTTCAAAAAGATATATCATACAATGGCACCAATGTGTATAACAAAATGCTCATCGCTGAGGGGCATCTGGCTGTGGATCATGGCTACTGCTGGCACCAGAGGTAGCGGGTCTCACTGGATCTCTGCTCCTGGAGGCTTTGATCTCTCATCTGACTGGCTGACCTACACTCCTGGTTGCACTCCTAGAGTGACTGCGTGAGTGAGTCCGAGTTTGAGTACCTGACTGAGTGAAGGCTATCCGCCGCTCAGGCGGCACTGCCTCAAAGTAGCACATCCTGTAATACTCGACCTCCCGAGTAGTCTCTAATCCCTCTGCTACAACCTCTCTAATAGAGGTTCTCTCCACTAATCTTAGTAGCCTCTTAGCTACCCCCTCGGCCTGTACACATCTCTCCCAAAAATTGTCCCTCTCAGCCATAAGCTGCGCTATCTGTGGGTCAGGAGGTGGTGGCTGTGCTATTTGTCCCTGCAGCTGATTGATGGTCATCTAGGCCTATGCTAGCTGACTCCTTAGAGTCTGAACCTTTGTCTGCAAGGCATCCAACTGTCCCTATGACGGAGCCCTGATGGTGATCCGTGGCGCTGAAGTGCTGGCTTGAGCCACTGCTCTAGCTGTCCATGGCCTCGTCTTGAAGGGAATGTCAAAGAATAATCTCTGCCTCCCACCACCTCCATCATCCCCATCATCGGAGTCGTCTGACTCCTCATCTATCTCCCCAGCCTTGAAGCTCTCATCATCTACCTCCATGGCTACCCCGTCGATATTTGCCACCTGCTCTGCCTGTACCTACCCCTGATCCTATGGCTGCCCTGCTACTGGATGTCCCTGTTGTAACCCTGCCTGGATAACTGGACCTCCCATCAATGGGGCAGGCTCATCTGGACTAGTGAAATGAGGAAAAGGATGTGTGTAGAAATATGCGGCATAATCATCCGTCATCCCTACATCTGTGACCTCTGGTCGAATGGTCCAATCATCTGGTTGCAGCTCCAAGTACTCCTCTCTAGCGGCCTCAATAGTAAAAACTAGCCCCAACTCTGGTACATCTCCCTGACGCCTAGCATACTGTGCCATCCCCTGGGGCATCATCTGAACCCATCCATATTGCCTCAGAACCCTCCGACCCAAAAATCTCTCGATGATGAAGGGGGTGCGTCCAATCAAGTATCAAAGCCTCATAACATATGAAAACTCTATGTCGTTTGTCTGCCATGGGTCGCAATCCACATACGATCGCTAGATGACCGTGTCCAAATCATCAAGTACCCATCGCCAGTACTCCAATTTTCCCAGCCTCGGCTGGACAAGGGGCCCTATGTACGCATAAACATATGGAAATCTAAGGGGGCGATCTCTCCTGACAATGGGGCATGTGATCGCAAAATGCTCCCAAACGAATATTTGTAGAAGAGTCACTCCACAAGAGAGACTCTTCCCATCTGTGTACACGACCTAATGAAGGTCATGGTACAGATGGGAAAGCATGCATGATCCCCATGCATATCTGGTACGACGGAGAAGCATGTCCTCCAAGATCCTCTCCCACCCAATTGATAGTCCCTTTGACCTGCGATTAGGACAAAGGAAACCACCAATCATCCTTGCTAAAACTGAAGGCAGTGGAGTATATCTCTCCATCATCTCCTTCCAGACAATCTCATATCCACAGATATGAGGATCCTGGAAGACCCGCCTCAAAGCATCTGTACCTCCAATCTCCTTGTGATCATAAATCACAAGCTCTCCAACCACAGGAATACCCAAAATCCTGTAAACATCCTTTGGAGTCACTATAATCTCTCATGTCGGTAAGTGGAAGGTGTTGTGCTCGCTGTGCCACCGCTTTACTAAGGCAATCAACAGTGCCCTGTTGACCCGATACTACGGGATACTTAACATAGCTCTCAAGCCACACTGGTCTATCACTCCCAAATCATCATGGGACAGTCGGAGAATCATCTCCCATGTCCGTGGAAATCTCTCTCTGATCTGAAGGAGGCCAAAATCCTCCTTTACAAAATTATCAAGCAAGCATGCAAAATAAATCAGCAAATGGATATCATCACTCAATCAGTACATCAAGCAAGTTTACGTCACATCTAGTTTGTTTTTCATATTACATGGAAACAAATTTAACATTTATCATGACTTAATTTGACTTTCAAATAGGAAAGCAAATCTATCATCTATTTTGATTTTCATATCGCCTGGAAACAAATTTAATAGTCATCGTGACTTAATCTATTTGACTTTCAATTAGGAAAGCAAATTATCATTTCTATTTTGTTTTTCATATCACATGGAAGCAAAATTTATCAACTCTATTTGTTCTTCAAGCATGAAGGAAAATTTATCAAATCTATTCATCGATGATATTCAAATGCATAAAATCTGTTCTCTAATCTAGCAACAATCATCAAGCATGCATCAATTTTTCTTCAAAAATTGAAATTTGGCAAAAATCCATGGATGCGCTAAAACCATGGATGCGCAACTTTATTCCATGGATGCGCTAAAACCATGGATGCGCGACTTTATTCCATGGATGCGCTAAAATAGTCTATGGATGTGCAATTTCATGGATGCGCTATTTCATCAAGCATATGCGCTATAACAGTTCATGGATGCGCTAAATCTTCTATGCGCTAATCTATCACCTTTCGCAGGCAAGTTTCATAGATGCGTCATTTTATCTATCCTATGCGCTAAATCCCCTATGCACGATTATTTGGCCTCTATGCGCGACTGTTCTATCCCTATGCGCCACTTTGGATGCGCTAAACTATCTACCATATGCGCTAAAAGACCTATCGCATGCACTAAAACAAAATTTTAAAATTTGAAAAAATTCGAAAAAGCATCCAAAAATGCATAAAATTTTTACAGAGAGGTTTGGATCGACTTATCGGAGGTCCATACGTAGGTGGTCTCTGATGACAGCAACCTCGCTCGAATCTGTGGCGCTCATATGGGATCGGCATTGCTTTTATCTCTCTCAGAGCTCCAAATTTCCTCAAAGGTTATTGTTCAAATGAAAGTGACTTCTCACCTTTTTCATCTTTTAAAGGGGTAAAAATAGCATTTATTACTCTACAAAGTGCTATTTCGAGAGTTAAATCGCCATTTTTCTCCAAAATCATCTGAAATTATTCCAAATCAATCTCATAATCATTCTCATCACACGATTTATCTCTCGAGGGGGCATATAGCATCATCAGTAATTTTTCAAAGTAAGGGGCAAAATTCTTTGAAGCAATGCGTGAAACACATCACTTCAAAGAGGGGCAAAATGTACACATCTAAAAATGGTCACGGTCGATTGAACCTGTTAATTAATTAAATATGAATTATTTAATTAATGTTTCTTAAGTTTTCTACATATAAATAAATTTAATTATTTATTTATATTGTTCATTTTTCTAATTCTTCTAATTTAATTAAATAAATTTATTTATTTAATTAATGCTATCTTTTTCTTAATTAATTAAATAGATTTTACAACCGATTTACATTAATTATCAAAGTTTAAATTCTAAATTTAAATGATTTTCTTCCCTCCACATGTAATTAAATACTTTTTGATATTTAATTAAATCATTTTCTAAATTCCCACTTCTCTCACAAAATTAAATATTCTTAATATTTAATTAAAAGGCTTTTCCTTTACTCATAATTAAATATTTACAATATTTAATTAAATCCTTTTCAAATTTCTTTCACACATAATTAAATATTTATTTATTTAATTATGAGAGACACCTTTGAAATGGTCTCTTCATTTTCTGTCTCTCAGAATTCCATCTCTTTTTCGAATTTTTGATCTCTCACCGTTCATTCCAACAGGTTTGAACTCGACCGTCAATCTTGGCCAATCGAATTCCTACCTTTGAAAATCTATAAATACAGCCCTTTCATGAGCTAAAAAGGACCTCGAATCTCACATTTTCATACGTAGTTATTATAGTCGCAATCTTAGCAATTCATAGCATTTTAATTCAATAGTTCAATCTTGTAGATGCATATGCATAGATAATAATCTCATTCTCTCAAGTGCCATTCTATAAGCTGTGTTTGCACAACTGAGAGCAAACATATTGAAGCGAATCCTTGGAGATAGAGGACAATGAAACGAATTTGAAGAAGTTGTTGTCAAGAGTTTGCATTTGTTTTATTTTATTTAGTTTTCTTCAATCTAATGTTTCATTGGTGTATTCGATTAGATTTAATTGACACATTCTAACGTACACACCTTCAAATCATATTTTCTAATTTAGAGTGGAAAAACAAAGACAAATGCATAAAAATATGGTATGGCACGGCCTGGAGGAGTTTCTTCTTATCATAAAACCAATAGAAATCATATTATCTCATGTATAGAACATACCCATCATTGTTTTATTTTGTCAAAAATGAGAGATAAAGAAACCCTTTGTTTCTTATTTTTGCAACTATGAGAAAGTAAACCAAGATTGAAGAATAAGAGAAGATGGAAAATTCGTGTATTACAAGTAGATTATGTATTGTTTTACTCAGAAATTACAAGCAGGCCCACAACCAGCGTAATGAAACTTTATTTCAAATGAAGATCACATAGAAGGAAGCTTTCGTTACAAAAATGGTTTTTAATTTGACAACAATAGTGAAGGGCCGAGCCTTATCATTTTCTTTTACAAAGAATGAGGAAAAATACATAGTGGCCGTGACATATACAAATGGCCAAGTAAAAGCTCACATAAAATTTACTTTGTTTTACGGAGAAGAGCTTGACAAAGCTTTATATTGAGGCAAGGTACAAAAAATGGTTCAAAATAGAGCTTACCCTTCATATTTCTGTGAAAGAGTTCAATGGGAACCCACAGACAGAGCCCCAAAGATGGCTCGAATAACCCTCAAATGATAGCCATGAAATGGGGAATGTGTTATTGCCACAAAGCAAGGAAATGCATCATTAAAAACTAGAAAACTGTGACCTCTAAGGCCATATTCTTCATCAAACAAAACCAATTGAAGAAACAAAGCAGAATTAAAATCTTACCATCAATGAAGGGGTCGAATGCAACAAAGAATCGATGGAGAAGAGATTGAATGGAGGCATAAAATAAAACCCTAAGCATGGCAGCGCTAGTTCCAGAAGAAAAGCAAAGTGAAAATGATAATAAGTTAGGGTTCGGTGGCTTTTGGTTAAAATGCCCAATTTGAGTAGGAGTGGATTTGTTACTAAGTTTTTTATAATAATAATCACTTCTTCATAATGTGCCCATGTTATTGACTTTTAAAGTAAAGGAGCTTAATGTGCTATGAGGTCCGATTGAAGAATATGCTAAGTATGCCAATTTTTTAGATATGTATGGAGCTGCGAAATATGAAGTCGATATTAACTTTAATTTTTGTATCTGCTTTATACATGTGAAGTTAGTTAATTAAATGATATTATAAATCATTTAATTAATCTAACTATTTTTAGGAGCAAACATAAAACATTAAATTTCCCCAAGCATGCATAGCTTACAAAGGTTGAAGATGGAGTTTGACTGAGACTTCAAGTCAATGTTGCATACAAAGTGCTAATATTTGATTGCGCATGGAGGAGGGAAATGTTAAAAATACTATTTTTTTTCACTCATGCATAGGTGGAGCTTCAAGTTCATTTATTCAATTCATGCAGATACTGAGACACAACTTTCAATTTCATGTCAGTTCACAGGTATTTTGGCCATGTGCGTGGAGAGGTGGAGTTTTCTAGGTAGAGAGGGCAGTTTGCTTCAGTTTTGGACTATTTTTATCAGGGTTTCCTTTTTTGCTCGGATTTCACTTTAAAGTTATCATTTTTCACTGCAGTTGGCTTTCAGTTCCATTAGTGGCTACTTTGTGCATGCCTTTTGTATATATTGGAAAAATTTAGTCTTTTCCCTCTAGTTCTTATTTTTCAGCCTTTGCATTCTACAAAGAGAAATATCATGTAACTCAGTTTTTAGTTTTCAGATTAATACAACAACAAGTTACATGAGTGCGAAGTGGACCATTCATTATCATGAGAGATGAGTTCTTATGAACCACTACTCATGAATCATGGGTCAATGAGTTTGACTTGAAAACTACACGGTTGAATCCTGATAGCAATATCATAATTTGACACACTGTGGAGAAACCTCCTACTTATCGATTGATGGGCTAAAGGGTCTCTATAATGAATGGTTCATAAGGCACAACACTTGCTGAAGGTTTTGCAAATGGGGTAGCAAGCGAAGTGGGCTTAACCTTGGTGGAAAATCTGTGGTTAAGCGCGCTTGAGTTGGAGCAGTACTAGGATGGGTGACCTCCTGGGATGAACCAATACTTCACCTCTGTGAGCATCACCTAGATGCAATGAGTCCTAAGTGGACCATTCATTATCATGAGAGATGGGTTCTTGTGAACCACTACTCATGAATCATGGGTCAATGAGTTTGACTCAAAAACTACACAGTTGAATCTTGATAGCAATATCATAATTTGACATGCTGTGGAATAAACCTCCTACTTATCAATTGATGGGCTAAAGGGGCTCTATAATGAATGGTTAATAAGGCACAACACTTGCTAAAGATTTTGCAAATGGGGTAGCAAGCAAAGTGGGCTTAACCTTGGGAGAAACTTTGTGGTTAAGCGCGCTTGAGCTGGAGCAGTACTGGGATGGGTGAGCTCCCAGGACGAACCAATGCTTCACCTCTGTGAGCATCACCTAGATACAATGAGTGCTAAGTGGACCATTCATTATCATGAGAGATGGGTTCTTGTGAACCACTACTCATGAATCACGGGTCAATGAGTTTGACTCGAAAACTACACGGTTGAATCCTGATAGCAATATCATAATTTGACATACTGTGGAAGAAACCTCCTACTTATCAATTGATGGGCTAAAGGGGCTCTATAATGAATGGTTCATAAGGCACAACACTTGTTGAAGGTTTTGCAAATGGGGTAGCAAGCGAAGTGGGCTTAACCTTGGGGGAAACTCTGTGGTTAAGCGTGCTTGAGTTGGAGTAGTACTGGGATGGGTGACCTCTCGGGACGAACCAATGCTTCACCTTTGTGAGCATCACCTAGATATAATGAGTGCTAAGTGGACCATTCATTATCATGAGAGATGGGTTCTTGTGAACCACTACTCATGAATCATGGGCCAATCAGTTTGACTCGAAAACTACATAGTTGAATCCTGATAGCAATATCATAATTTGACATGCTATGGAAGAAACCTCCTACTTATCAATTGATGGGCTAAAGGGGCTCTATAATGAATGGTTCATAAGGCACAACACTTGCTGAAGGTTTTTTAAATGGGGTAGAAAGCGAAGTGGGCTTAACCTTGGGGGAAACTCTGTGGTTAAGCACGGTTGAGCTGGAGCAGTATTGGGATGGGTGACCTCCCGGGAGGAACCAATGCTTCACCTTTGTGAGCATCACCTAGATGCAATGAGTGCTAAGTGGACCATTCACTATCATAAGAGATGGGTTCTTGTGAACCACTACTCATGAATCATGGGTCAATGAGTTTGACTCAAAAAACTACAGGGTTGAATCCTGATAGCAATATCATAATTTGACATGCTGTGGAAGAAACCTCCTACTTATCAATTGATGGGCTAAAGGGGCTCTATAATGAATGGTTAATAAGGCACAACACTTGCTGAAGGTTTTGCAAATGGGGTAGCAAGCGAAGTGGGCTTAACCTTGGGGGAAACTTTGTGGTTAAGCGTGCTTGAGTTGGAGCAGTATTGGGATGGGTGACCTCTCAGGACGAACCAATGCTTCACCTCTATGAGCATCACCTAGATGCAATGAGTGCTAAGTGGACCATTCATTATCATGAGAGATGGGTTCTTATGAACCACTACTCATGAATCATGGGTCAATGAGTTTGAATTGAAAACTACACGGTTGAATCCTGATAGCAATATCATAAGCAGGTTACATGTTCATTTGTTGTCATCTTGCAAAGATTCCTTTAATTTCGGTGAAATCAAAAGTCTGCCTTGTCAATATGATGTTTTTATGAATGATTTGATGAAGTTTTACTGTGTTTAATATCAAAAAATTTAAAATTATTGTCTCATTTATATTTGCATGCATTAAAAATAGTGAAAATCACAGGTCTAGGGTTGTGTAACAAAATAATCTATTCTTCTTTTCTAAGAAACTATGTTTTCCTTTGAAGGTGGTTTATTCAAGCCTTCCTTAGAATCATTTTTGTGGTCAAACTGTCGAATTGACTTGTGTGGTTAGTTTTTCTGAAGTTCATTGTGAATCATAGTTGCAAGTCTTTATCAATTAGGTGTATCACCGTCAATTTACAGTTTTATGTACAATAGGAACCAACCTAGAATCTGGAGTTCTATCTTCGCCATAGGAATACCCATAGCCTAAAGATAGTTCCCATATTTTAACAGATTGTTGAATTTCACCATTCAAGAGTTCGGGTGCAATATGAATTGATAACAGTTTTTGGCATGCCCGGTGGGACTTGAAGTACACTTCAGGTCAGAAGAATTCAAAGTTTCAAGCTGTTGTCTTGGTATACTCAACAATATTTCAACCTTTCAGAGGTCAGTATACCTGGTGACTCCGAGCATTTTTATTGGTTTCAACAAGTTCGATGCTGGTATGTTTCAAATACAGTTTTTTTCTAATTTCCAGTATATGTAAGTGTAGAAAGGACCTATTTTCATGGATGTCGTGTATACCCGCCACCATATAATGAAAATATTGCTTATGATCCCTCTTATCTTCCATAGCTAGACAACCATAATACTGGTTTTGATCAAAATCCGTATATCACAACGAATGACCAACAATTTTATCATTCTTACCATCCTCCTACACATGCTAATACTTCATATCAGCCTTTGTATATTCAAGATCAATCCCAAGACCACCATTTTTCTAGCAATGAACATATCAGTCCTTATGATCAACTTCAAAAGTTTCAAAGTTTTGAGGATAAGCTAAAAAAAATTCATAATCCAGATTTAAGGTTGAAGATAAGGAACATGTTCCTTGGAGAATAGTTTAAAAAGAGTGAATTAAGTGTGCAATAGGAACAATTGCTTTCTCCAGAATATGATTGCTCACAGGATTATAACTATGAATGTCAACAAGAATATGATTTACAACAGAAACATGAGGAGTATCAAGCTTATCTTCAAGATCAACAATACGAGGTGCAAAGGAGGCAATTTGAAGGAAATCTTGCTCAACAACTTGCTGCAAAAGATGCAGAAAAGAGGCCGAAACTTACCAAAAAAGAGGTTCCCAAGGTTAAAATTCCAAGTTTTAGTCAAGGTGAGTCCTAAATCTTCCCAAGTTGAAGTTTCAAGTTTTACAAACTTCCCTTCATTTCAAGAGTCTCTTATTCATCAAGAAACAAGCTCAACTCTTAGTTTTCCAAATCCATTTTTTGGAGAAGGTGTTCCCATGTTCAATACACTACGCTTCATACTAGAGGAACCCATTCTTGAATAGATTCAACCTGCAATATTTCAAGAGAAGCCTTTTCCCCAACTTGTTCAGACTCAGGAACTTAAGCATAATCAAATTATAGATCAAGAAACAGAGGAGGTTGTAGTTGAAAGTCAACAAGGTTTGGATCAAGAAAAGGCTGATATTTCTTATGATCTAACTAATATGATTAATGAACTTCCATTTTTTTTGATGATGAGTGAGAAGAATATCAAATCACAGCTTTATTAGCCTCAAATCAGCAAGAAGAAGGTAAAAAGGGTGATGTTCTAACTCCCCAACAAAGCTGCAGTAAGGTAAGCAATCCTCTTCCACAACAAAATAAAGATCTTAATGAAGAGGACACGTTTTGGGATGAGCTTGAGGTATTCATTTCAAGTTTAGACTCAAGACTTCCATCTATTGAGGAAGAACATCAAAACAAAAAATTGTTGAGGTAGAAAAGGATGTTCAGGTTCATATTTTTGTTGATTTATTTGATGAACTTCCAGGATTTTTACATGAAGATGAGCGATGCCTGATTGAACTAACATCAACGCCTAGTTTCAAGCAACAGAATGAAGGGAATCAGTTAAGCATGGTGAAGATTATGGAAGAAACAATTGAGGACAACCATGATTTGGAACCTTAGGAGGTTGATTTATAAGAAAAGATTGCTCAAACAAAGCAAGAAAAGCAACAAATCATAAATGTCAAACGTACAAGCTTTGAAAACCATCATGAGGACAGGTTAGAGCATTCACTGTATAATGAAATTGTACATGAGGAGGATTTATTCTCAACTATCATTGAAATTTTTTGCTCTAACATAGTTGATGAATTATCATCTTTCAAAGCAAAGGTTTCTGATCAACATAATCAAGTGATCAAAGAGGTTGTGGTTGATAAAGGAGAAACTAGCAAAAGGAGTTATTAGTTTAGCATCTCAAAAGGATGCCCAATCAGGCATCTTTCCAGGACTGAGATTCCAAGCATATTTGATGAGGTTTCACTCCAAACCAATAGTTTGGTTGATCAAAATCAAAGAGTGAGTGAGTTTGTTTACATTCTTCATGAAGAATTGCAACAGTTTTTCAAAAATATTTTTGTGTTGCATATAGTATCAGTTGTTCGTGAACATGTGAATCAACATTTGTTATTAAGGAAGGGCGGCTATTTCTCACAACCAGTGAATGGTCATGTTTGAGAACTACCGCTGTTTGGTACTATAGGGTAGGATAGATGTTTTTTTGTAATAAGTGCCCCATCACACAATAATTTTCATTTCAATATTGTTTTTATTTCAATAAAGTGCAGTTGCTGCACGGGGTTTTCAAACTCTATCTTAAACAGAGTTTCAGTAGTTTCTTTCAGTTTGAGTTGGTTTGCAGCTAAGTTACGAGTTTTTTTGAGTCAAAGCAGAGAAAAAATGGACTCCATGCCCAATGGATAAGCTACATAACTGGTCTATGGTGTTTAGCAGGCAAATACTCCACAAAGGTCGCCAATTTGTTACCTATTTTCACTACCATCTCAAACAGGTAGAGCTGAATTGAATTCATTGTTGAAAGGTACATAATGTTTCAAATTTTTCTGCTAAAGATGTGTCATCATGTAAAATATTAGATTACAGTTGATTTTTCAGTTTTATTATGCAAGTATTTGTAAAAAAAAATTAGACATTTGCATAAAAAATGCCATTTTATTCATATTGTAAAGATCATGGTCCCACACAAGCTGTGGGAGTAGCTTAATTTGATTTGCATAATCAAATAATAGGTATGAGAACAGATTGCAAACTTTACATCTATAGACAATATAAATATAGAAAATAGGGTGGTTCATCATTGCCTGTAATGATGGAGCCAATGATGCTTGATATCTTTGACTGGTGTTGTTGAAGCTTTCCAGGTTCCCTGACTCCAGTCTCCTTGAGTTGTCTTGTAGGATGAACATAAATGATGTTAGAGACTAACTCTAAGCAATGATGAATCAAGATCAATCCTATGCCTACATTGCCAACAAGAATATAATCTACATCAATTCAAGCATACATTAGATGATCAAGTTAAAAGAGCACAAAGATTCAATGGAAGATTTTAGCTTCATTTATTCTACTAAAATGTTTGTTTCATGTGCAGGTATAGGTACAATCATGTTATTACATCCAACATATATTGTTATGAGTGGTGAAAAATGTGGCCCCCACAAGGGTTGAGCCCAACTCTTGACAATAACATAAGCAACATGTAGAAATGAATAATCCAATATCAGAGACAGTCAATGAAATATTCATAATCAGTTGTTATTTTTAGGCCGTTTCAGAGATCCAATTCAAGCCTTGTAAATGAATCTATAGTCTCAGATGAAAGCAATAATATCACAGCCATAGCATGATCATGGTACCTGATAATTCATAAAGACATGCACAATAATATCCAATAATCATTACTGTCAGAACAAAAAGGAGGTAGAACTTGGAGCTTTGTCTCATTTATATTTGCATGCAAGAGATGACCATGCTAATCTCGTAGGGGCATATAAAACATTGACAGTTTTAGCTTGCCCATTTTCACAATAAAATAGTATGGAGGATCAAAGTGGAGCTATATTTACAATGGAACAAACATATATTTTCAAGATACAAAGGTCCCAGATAAAAGGTGCATCAATAATACATGTTCAAGTCAAGCATGAACTGTGCAAGAATTTAATATAGTATTAAAAATAAATTAGGCAAACAGTGCCATATATAGTGCCATGAAAGTTCGAGATGCATGAAGATTGAAAAGACAGTGTTACAATAGAGCAACACAAAGAATAATTTTATCCTCTTGCATCCATGACAGTAGAGTACAAGGATCAAATATGTATACAACAACTCAGAGAGATCGTAGGCCGAGCCTCATACTTTTTAGGGAAAAAACCAAAGATGAAAAGCAACTTATATGCCAAGGCCACTGAGCTTAGGAACCTTCAAATCATATTTTCTAATTTAGAGTGGAAAAACAAAGACAAATGCATAAAAAGATGGTATGGCGTGGCCTGGAGGAGTTTATGCTTATCATAAAACCACGAGAAATCATATTATCTCATGTATAGAACATACCCATCATTGTTTCATTTTGTCATATATGAGATATAAAGAAACCCTTCGTTTCTTCTTTTTGCAACTATGAGAAAGTAAACCCAGATTGAAGAATAAGAGAAGCTGGAAAATTCGTGTATTACCAGTAGGTTCTGTATTGTTTTACTCAAAAATTACAAGCAGGCCCACAACCAGCGTAATGGATCTTTATTTCAAATGAAGATCACATAGAAGGAAGCTTTCATTACAAAAATGGTTTTTCATTTGACAACAATAGTGAAGGGCTGGGCCTTATCATTTTATTTTACAAAGAATGAGGAAAAATACACAATGGCCGTGACATATACAAATGGCCGAGTAAAATCTCATATAAAATTTACTTTGTTTTATGGAGAAGAGCTTGACAAAGCTTTATATTGAGGCAAGGTACAAAAAATGGTTCAAAATAGAGCTTACCCTTCATATTTCTATGAAAGAGTTCAATGGGAAGCCACGGATAGAGCCCCAAAGATGGATCGAATAACCCTTGAATGGAAGCCATGAAATGGGGAATGTGTCAGTGCCACAAAGCAAGAAAATGCATCATTAAAAACTAGACAGCCGTGACCTCTAAGGCCATATTCTTCATCAAACAAAACTAATTGAAGAAACAAAGCAGTTTTAAAAGCTTACCATCAGTGAAGGGGTCGAATGCAACAAAGAATCGATGGAGAAGAGATTGAATGGAGGCACAAAATATGAAGTCAATATTAACTTTAATGTTTGTATTTTCTTTATACATGTGAAATTAGTTAATTAAATGATAAATTATAAATCATTTAATTAATCTAACTATTTTTAGGAGCAAACATAAAATATTAAATTTCCCCAAGCATGCATAGCTTACAAAGGCTGAAGATGGAGTTTGACTGAGACTTCAAGTCAATGTCGCATACAAAGTGCTAATTTTTGATTGTGCATGGAGGAGGGAAATGTTAAAAATACAAAAAATTTCACTTATGCACAGGTGGAGCTTCAAGTTTAGTTATTCAGTTCATGTAGATACCGAGACACTGCTTTTAGTTTTACATCAGTTCATAGGTATTTTGGTCATGCACATGGAGAGGTGGAGTTTTCTAGGCAGAGAGAGTAGTTTGCTTAAGTTTTGGACTATTTTTATTAGGGTTTCCTTTTCTGCTCGGATTTCACTTTGGAGTTATCATTGTTCACTTCAGTGGGCTTTTAGTTCCATTATTGGGTGCTTTGTGCATGCCTTTTGTATATATTGGAAAAATTTAGTCTTTTTCCTCTAGTTCTTGTTTTTCAGCTTTGCATTCTGCCAAGAGAAATATCATGTAACTCAGTTTTCAGTTTTTAGATTAATACAATAGTAGGTTTACAGGTTCATTTGGTGTCATTTTTCAAAGATTCCTTTAATTTTGATGAAATCAAAAGTCTACCTTGTCATTATGATGTTTTTATGAAGGGTTTGATGAAGTTTTACTATGTTTAATATCAAAACATTTAAAATTATTGTCTCATTTATATTTGCATGCATTTAAAATAGTGAAAAAATCACAAGTCTAGGGTTGTGTAACAGAATAATCTATTCTTCTTTGCTGAGAAAAATTTGTTTTCCTTCGAAGGTTGTTTATTCAAGCCTTCCTTAGAATCATTTTTGTGGTCAAACTGTCGAAGTGACATGTGTGGTTAGTTTTTCTGAAGTTCATTGTGAATCGTAGTTGCAAGTCTTTATCAATTAGGTGTATCACCGTCAATTTATAGTTTTATGTGCATTTATTACAATCCTTCTATCCCTTTTCCAACACAAGTTACCCAGTTATCAATTTGAAAATTTAATAGGAACCAACCTATAATCTAGAGGTCTATCTTCATCATAGGAATACCCACAACCTGAAGATAGTTCCCATGTTTCAATAGATTGTTGAATTTCACCATTCAAGCGTTCGAGTGCAATCTAAATTGACAACAAGTATATAATTTTTATTTTGTGCATCATGGAGCCATACCAATAGTGTCGACATGTTCGAGTGGGTGGGTTTATGCTATGAAATTTCCTATTCTTCACCCTAGCTTTCGTAATCATTCCATACTACATTATGTCGACACTTTCTCTTAAGAGCTCTAAGTGCCAAAAAGTGTCAAACTTTGACAAGTTGTTTCTCAAAAAAATGACACCTATAAATGTTTCATCTGAAGCTATAGGGTCATGTAGGGTCCCTCCATAATGAACTATCTCAAAAATTTTAAACTCCAATCTATTTGGCTATGCCAAAAAGTTTTCATACATTGTAAAAAGTATCAAATGCATTAAAGAAAAAGTTACAAGGTAGCATAATTTTGGTTTTGTGCATTATAGGGCCAAACTGAGAGTTCCTAAACATCTAATTGGGCGGATTTATGCTAGGAAAGGTCCTATTTTTTACCTCATCTCACCCGATCATTGTAGACTACATTATGTTAGTCCTTTCTCTTAAGAGTCTTAAGTTCCAAACTTTGATGGGCTGTTTCTCAAAAATCATCACACCTAAAAATATTATGTCTAAAGTTACAGGGCCACGTAGGTTCCCTCCACAATAATCTCTCTCAATTTTTTAAAAATTGAATCCATTTAGCCATAGTGAAAAGTTTTCAGATGTTGTAAAAGTGTCAAATGCATTGAAAAGAAAGTTGCAAGGTTGCATAATTTTTGTTCTATGAATTGGGGGCCAAACTAATAGTCTCAACACATCTAGGTGGGTGGGTTTATTCTTAGAAAGGTTCTATTCTGAACATCATATTGATCAATCATTGTAGATTATATTGTGTCGGTGCTTTCTCTTAAGATCCCTAAGTGCCAAAAAGTGCCAAACTTTGATAGGTTGTTTCTCAAAAATTGTCACACCTAAAAATGTTTTTCTTAAAAGTACAGGGTCATGTAGGGTTCCTCCATGATAATCTCTCTCAAATTTTTAAATCTCTAGTTATTTGGCCATGGCAACAAGTTTTCAAACTTTGCAAAAAGCATCAAATGCATTGAAGAAAAAGTTGCAAAGTAAAATATTTTTTATTTTGTGCATCATGGAGCCAAACTAATAGTGATGACATGTTAGGGTGAGTGAGTTTATTCTAGGAAAGGTATTATTTTACACCCCAAATTTCTTGATTGTTCCAAACTACAATGTGAGTGCTTTCTCTTAAGAACCCTAAGTGCCAAAAAGTGCCAAAATTTGATGAGCTATTTCTCAAAATCCATGGCACCTAAAAAAATCCTTTTGAAGGTACAAAGTCACGTAGGGTCTCTCCACAAAAAACTCTCTCAGATTTTCATATCTCCAAGATGTTTCACCATGGTGACGATGTTTCAGATGTTGTAAAAAATATTAGTTACATTCAGTAAAAATTTATCAAGAGGTACGCTTTACATTCCTGATATCATGGGGCTAAATAGATAATTTCAACACCTTGGGGTAGGTGTATTACTAATATGAGAGGTCTCATTTTTACACCCAAGAATCTTGATCCTTTTGAGCTAAATTAGACCAACAAAATTGCTTACTTGAAACAATGCCATATTCAATTATTAACCCTTGAAGGCACATGTGCATGAATTAAAGAGGGAGTTTTTTAGGAGAGTTTGAGTTCAAAAATAATAGGCCCACTTTAAGGTTTTTGGTCATTGTAGGTCTCTTTGCATGACATTTTACAATCATCCATGGAGTCTAGTATTATCTTAAACTTTTATGGGAGGTATCTAAAAGGTTTATGCTCATTTTAACAACTCTATATTTAGTTTCCATCTTGAAAAGGGTGTTATAATGTCCATATTCATTATTTTTCCAATTTTAATGCCTTAAAAATGTGCTTGAAAGATAATTTCACATATAGATACACCTTCAATGAGAGAAATAATGTGTGGAAAAGGTTGTTTGGTCTTGAGATATCATCTACCTTCAACCATGCAAATGTATGCAGGGGTGTGGACGTGAGAACAAATATTATAATGAGGCAAGTATACCATGCTAAAAACCCTTCCATCATCATCCTTGTCATAAAAAAATGCATATAATCATAATTTTTTGGATATTTTTAGATGAAACCTTCTATTGTGAAATTAATGAAAAAGGAGGCAACATCTTTGATGGATAGTAGCAAATGATTCCTAGAAAACCCTACATAGGAATGTGTCATAACAAACCTTCAATGCACCATCCTTTTTGTGTTTAATTGGAAAAGGTTTGAGGGATAGTTATAAGAACAAGCACACAATCTTACAAAGTTGGTGACAAAGAAGGAAGTCCATGTAAGTTATTTAAACCCATATACATGATGAAAATGCTTTGAAGACACAATAAAATTTATGTCATAATAGCCAGAAGATACTCATGAAGGTTTTGTCTTAGTGAGGAATAAAGAAATATTTTAAAAAACTTATTTAAAACAATTGAAAGTAACATGCAAAGGGCCATAGATGACAATGGTAATGGGCACTCTCTACATGTGATAGTACACCAACAAACACTATCATGGATAGTACATGGTACTATCATTAAACATAAGATGAAAGTCATCATAGAAGGTAGATAATGATGAGTGTGTGACAGCTTTTGAAATAACAATGAATCATTGGAAAATAATAGTGACAAAGTTAACAATAGATAGTTCAATTCACAAAAGGCAAGGTATAGTTGTTATGTTATCAAAGGGAAAATATTAAGCTATCAAAGACAGTGTTTTCATGTGAGATTAAAATGGGTATAAGATGAATCTAGGTGCATATATGGAAGCCTTATTGGATTTAGTGAATAGAAAAGTTCTTAAAAAGGTATGGCAGTCCTTCAAGAGATGAGGGATATGGTCATTTAACATAAGATCACAAGTTGATTGCATAATTATTGGAAAATGATTCGAAGAAACAAAGGACATGTAAAAATAAAAGATACTATGTTGAAGATAGTGAAAATGGTCTTCACAATGACCTTAGCATTCAAAATGACAATAACCATGGGGTCATGGGGTGGTGTCTAAAGACCTCCTAAAAGTTTAGTGAAAGGATGACAATTTAAGTTGGCAATGATAGTAGAAAATCCTCAAACAAGAGGAGGACAATGACATGAAGAATAAGAGGACAATCATCTAAGATCTTGGCAATCCCATGAATCAAATGATAGTGCTACGATGCCATAGTATAGTTTTATTTTTAAAGGGTAGGATTCTCATGAAGAATGTATAAAAGATAGCCTTATACAATATCCTCATTACAAAGTATTTGATGAAAGAATTGAGTTCAAAAGAATAGTCTAAAGTTTTTAGTGATATAAATCATGACACAAAGCATGAAACATGATGTCAAACTTACCCAAGGACATTATATAGTCAAGAAGTAAAAATGCATGAGAAAATATTTTGGTACTTTAATGTGGTCAAAAGGATAAAAGGGTAGAGGTCACTTGTAGAGGGTTATAAAGAAGATGAATGAAATGGACTAGATGATAATATATTGTCCTATTATTATATCAATCAAGGGTATCCAAGGTGCTTATGGAGAGTATTGTGAAGCTATGAGTTAAAGGGAAATGGATAGTCTTCAAGACCAAATTAAGGAAAAGGACAATTATATGAATTAGTTGCATAATTTAGAAAGTTTTCAATGAAAGGAAAGGCATTCATAGCTTTAAAATGATAGTGTCAAGAACATAAAGGAGTGATAATGATCAAGATAAAGAAGCTTTAAGACATGAAACATACATGTCAAAACACCTAGCCTTGAGGATATTCCATGCCACTAGAAGGTATTTGACTATTTCAAACTCTCGTCCACATGCCCTATAAACATGTTTGAGGAAAATTATGAATGATCAGTTACAGTGCTTGCGTAAATTACATGGTAAAAGTGAGCCTTATTCAATTATTCAATTAATCATTTATAGTGCAAATATGAATAACATTAATAATTTATAGAACTTACATCAATTAATTATTCATATATTCAATTAATTATTTATAATGTAAATATGGATAAAATTGCTAAAAAATATTTGTATTAGCCAAAAATACATATAGACATACATCATTATATATTGATAAAATTCTAATATATATATAAGAAATTAATATATGCTTACAAAAAATCCATATGAACATACAATGTCTCATATATGTTGATATGAAATATATATTCAAAAATTCTATAAAGGCATAAAACAAAGGACCCTAATTTAGTAATTTCCATCTATGGGAAGGAAAGAAAACACAAGCTACCTTTGACTATTGAGAGGATGGAGATGCATATGATGGTGGTCTCTTTCAAACTCATTCACTTGACCTCATGTTTAAACTTTCCTAGAGCTGCACCTAATACAATAAAACGTATAAATACATTAATATATATAAATTAAATTATAGAATGACATATAACAAAATAATCACTTACTAGATACAAATAATCACTACGTTCATCCACAATAGAGGCACAATCACAATTTGGATTTTACAAACCTTGTGACAACCATCAAAATAGAAATTAATAGAAAGAGGCACGATTACAATTTGGAGTTTACAAACCTTGTGATCTACAAATGAATATCATTCAATTTTTCAATAATAGAAAGATAAAACAACAAATATAATGTGACATTTACTAATCTGTCTCATACCTCAGTCAAAGGCATCAAACTTGCTACTATTGCAGTAAGGCCATGATCTATTTTCTTATGAATATCAGGAGTATCTATTTGCATCATCTGAAAATGAAATAACATTATTCAATTACCAAAACTACCTAAAATTATTTTACAACACCATTAATCAACAAAAATAGACAACGTGGCTTTAAAATATTATAGAAATAAGCTTTAAATCTTGATTATGATGCTCCAAGGTTCTAGATCTCCATGAAGGAAAATAAAAACTATAATTCACAAGAGAAAATTTGAGCATGTGGTGATTATAATGACATGAGGAAAAATCCTTTTATATATTTTTGGGGGATGAATTTCATTACTTTGAGTGAAAATAATTTAATTTAGTCTTATTTATCCTATAGTATGTTTGCATCAAATTTTTGGAGACAAGTTATAGAGAAATTATGGGGCACGTAGATGTTGCATATCTCAAAGAAGATGAGTTTAGATGGTGAGAAAGAGGAAAAGGAAACAAGATGATATGAAATGTGAGATATGGCAATAATAATGTGGAAATAAAATAGTCTTGAGAGAGGATACACAAGCATTTAATTTTTAGAGCAATCACCTCTAAAATGAATAAATGGATGTATTAAGTGTCAAGTAATCATAATGAAGGGGGAAAGACATGAAAAAATGGGAAATTATGACATAAAGAAGATATAAGGACTAGGAATGTGTCAATACATATGGAAAGGGGGAAGAGCTAGGGGAAGGAGGGAAAATAGGCTAAAAGGGGAAAAAAGGGAACAAAGTAGAAAAAACAGTAAAATGAGTGTAAAATAATGATATTATAATTGTGGGGTATGCAGTATCCATTATCACATTTTACTTCATCGGGATTATGAAATTCTCAGGGATATCAAATTCTTATTTGAAGAGTATAGAAAAGCATATAGATAATCATGAAAATATCAAGGATACATTTACCAAAGGAGAGATACTAGTTTTTAAATATTTCTTTGTTCTTCATTCTTGTACTTGATCATAAAAATATTCATATAGATTAGTCAATGCATGCATGCAATAAAAATGTAACAACATGTGATATAGAAAAATGTGTTTGGAATGTAATGAAACTCATCCACAAATATATACAAGATTGGATTGCATATTAAATGTTTCATATCATAAAAAAATCGATCTAACTAACTACTTGAGGAGAAATGTATAAATTTCTAATCCATAAAAGAAATACACGAAAAAGAGGAATACCATTAAAAATTAAAAATTCTCTATATCATCTGAGTGAAAGTTCAACGAGAACCTTGACTACCAAGTGTTGATGTCAAAGGGCCAACATTAACCTATTCAACATCTAAAGTGAGTTATAAGAATACCATTCATGTAAGGTTCAACTATTCACATGTAATATATATAATTCTTTACTAGTTACATACCTTTGCACTCAACACCATCATGTAATAGGGAATTAGATGACCACTGCAAGTAGGGTGAGTTCACTATGACCCTGAAATTTCATTATAATCATTCTAATAATTTAGTTAATCTTACATTCAAAATAAAATTTAATAAATTGAATTAAATGATCTTTTTGACATCTATCTGACTATCAAAGCCAAATGTCTCACTCAATAAAGAGCTTCTATCATGACCATTCGATCCATTGTAGATGTATCTTAGGAACATGCATCTTGACTATCCTCAGGATTATAAACACAAAGAGACTTGCAAGACTGACATATATGAGGTGGAACTCGATGCTTAGAAGACTCACCCACATCACCTTGTACTAAAGCCCTAGTATATTGTATAAGGGTATGAGTGAGCAAGTTAATCGAATCAAAGGTCTTTGCCTCAACATCCTCCTTCACAATGGAAGGGATAGTCACATGCCCATACTTTAGTCTAGCCAATGGTCTTAGTGCATGGTTTGGGTCACATTGTTCCCCCACTCTATTCTGTGTGGAACCCCCACCTCTACCCTAGAACTCTTGCATGCCAAAGTAATTTTGGATTTGATTGAGGAAAAAATCACAATAGAGTTTCCTAAAAAAGTATTGTGGTACCTCATAGTTATCACATGGAGGATGGTAAAAAACCATCCACCACCTATCCTAAAAATTATTCGTTATCTCTTGGTGGTGGCACTAATGGATAGGGACGCATGCACCGTGTAAGGTTTGATTGGTTCATGCATCGGTGAAGAGTGTACATAAGTTAGATTTCAATTTTTTTCTTTAACTTGTTCATAAGATAATTGGTCTGCATAAAATTAATTTTTTTGTTCCCTCATGTCAAACCAACCATTTATTTTCCCACTAACTGATTCTACATGAGAAACAATGTATTGTAGTGATTTAGAAAAGGTGGTCCTATAGGTGTTTGTTCCTGCATGATCTTTCAACCTTGAAATTAACTCAAGTTCTTTTCTATTATTTTAAAATTTCCCTAATATTTTTGTTGTGTTCCTAGAGGATGACGAGGAATTGTAGGAGGGGTTTTTTGTGGTTGTTCTTCAAGAGAGTTTTCATGAAGAGGTAAATTTGGATTTTGAACATTTGAGGGTGAATTATTAACTCCTAAAAATTAAACAATTTCAATTAAAATAATAATTCAATCTACCTTATTAATCCAAATTTGACACTAAAAAAATAAAAATGCTTACTTCTTTGACCTCGTCAACATCTTCACTACATTTTGGTGATGATATGACAAATATTTGGGTGAAAAATTTGGTCTGCAAAAATACGAGCGAGCTTGGAAGGATGCTCAGGCCATGGGTTGGAGGAAAAAATAAGAATGAATTGTGTTTTGTGTTTTATTTTTAACTAAGGAAAAATGTGAGCATGTTATAATGCACTCACATTATGCTTCCATAGGGGCCAAAAAGTGGGGTGGCCACTTTTTGGTCCCCCATCTTTTTGCACATGCCTAAGCACATAAATTTAAAAATGAACTTATAGGAAATAGTTGGTTGGTGAAACAATGAATGTGATAATTGCACATGCAATGATGCCAAAGAAAGAATCATTGCAACCTAGAAAAAAAACATCCCCATGATGATGAAACCCACGTTGAAAGCCTTAAAGTAGTTTGAGAGTCTTCGAAAATATCATTGGCCCTCAAAAAAGGCTACAAGAAAAAATCTTAGATCATAAAGAAGAAAGGCATGTAAGAAACACCCTAACATGCTAGTAAACTCAACAAATTATAAAGAGCCAAATTCATAGCCAAAGGAGAAAATTAGAGCTGCCAAAAAATTATTAAAGTTGATCACAAACAAGAAAATATCCTCTTAAGGTACATATACCTAAAAAATATTTGCATATTGAGCCGAAACACTCAAAAAATATGTCAGATTTCCTAAAAACAAGCAAGAAAAATAAGATCTATGAGGGGTTGAAGTTTTTCATCCATAGAATCATACAAAATTATATGAGTGTATGGATGTTAGTGTATCAAAGTAAGTGCCTCAAGGTCAATATTAATTTTCTTGAGCCTTTTGGATGTAACAACATGGATCATGGGGGTCCAAACTAGGCCCTTAAGTGTCAATGAAAATTTTGAAAAACAGAGTTAGGAAACTTGACATAAAAATTTGAATAAGTTATTAATATAATTTGAAAAATAATGTAAGAACATAATTTGTAGAAAATTGAATGTAGTTTCTAAGATACTATTCCTTTTTTGGAAAAAAAGTAAATCTATCAAGTGAAAAATTGAAATTTCAATGCAACAGTACTAAACTTTCGGGGAAAAATAAAAAGTAGGTGTATTTGAGGTCTATTTGTCTCCCACTACACCAATTTTTTTCCAATTCTAAATCTCTCAAAAAATAGATAGAAAATTATAGATCTAGAGCTTTGATACCATCTTGGAGCTAATCCCTCAACCCCACAGCTCCCAAGGATCACTTGTAATCAAACACTTATCATAAAATGAGAGAAATGGGTATGTGCAGGATCATCATGGAAAAAACAAGCCCTTAAGTGGCAATAAAAAGATAAAAAATCAGAGTTAGACAACTTGATGTAAAAATTTGAATAAGTTATCTATATTATTTCAAAAAAATGTAAAAATAGAATCTGTAGCAAATTGAATGTAGTTTCTAAACTACTATACCTTTATTTTTTAAAAAAAATCTATTTGGTAAAAATTTGAAATTTCAATGCATTAGTATTTAAATTTCAGGGTAAAAATAAGAAGTAGGTGTATGTCTGACCACCCTAACCACAATAAAATGATAATATTTTTTAATAATATTTTATATATAAGTAGAGGACTCATGTCCCGATGTGATGCATATTTTTTTATAATTTTTTTCCAAGTAAATAATTAATTATGAATTTTTTATTACAACTTTTGAAAAATATAAAAGCTCGTCTATCTAACCACCTTAACTTGGTCAAAAATTCATTAAATTCATTTTTTTATTTTTTAATCCTATAGTATGCAAAGCATAGAATGTGATGCATTTTTTGGATTCAAAAAATGTGATACCATTTGAAAGTTATAGATGTTTTTCAGTCAGCCTATCAATCGTGACATTATTCGTAATTCTAATAGAAAATGAATAATAATTATTTATTAAATTCAAAGTAAAACATAATTTATATTGGTGGAAAGCTGAGAATCTCCTCTAAAAACCCTTTTCGTTTCATTAATTTTGGGTAAAAAAAAAGTCGTCAACCACATGGACCATCATATGGCTTACATATCGCCACTTTTTGGCTCATCATGATCCTGCACATACCCAAATAAAGGCTATGGATGAAAAAAGAAAATTGATCTAGAAAGATTAAACATAATGATTATGCAAACCTCACAACATGTGAATAATAGCACAAAGATTATTTATAAAGGAAAAAGAAAAATGTAAAAAGGTAACCTTAGATTAGGATGAAATAAGATCATGGCATGTGTCCTCATCATATGACTTGACACACAAAAAGGAACATCACTTAAGGAAGATGAAGTACTAGAGTGAAAGTAGACCTATTAGGTAAAAACCCCAAACTTTAAAAAATGGAACAAGTCAAAAGTATGTTGAGTGGTATATAATTGGATTAGTGATTTTTCATAAAAATTACGAGTGCTACTTGTTACTTGATTAACGAATCTCCTTGTTTAACTCTTGTTAAAAGAACGCCTTATAAAGAGTGCACATGTAAAATTCATTTTGTTTCAAATTTGAGGGACTTTGGTGGTAATGCTTATATTCATGCACATTAATAAAAATAAATCTAAATGAGATCCAAAAGCTCAAAATTGCATTTTCGTAGGAAATGGTGAGAATGTAAAAGGTTATAAGTTTTAGAATTTCACTAAACTAGGAAATAGTTTATTATAGAGATGTGATTTTAAAGGAGTTTAAAGTTTTTCAAGTCATTAAAAGCCAAAGAAAAGAATGAAATAAAATAGTGCATTTTGATATTAAGGTTAAGAAGTAGGAAGATGCATGGAAGAATAAATAAATGGATTTGAGGATGGAGAGGAAGAAGAGGGATAAGATGAGAGTTTAAATAAGAATATGTAGGATGTGAGCATATAAAAATTATGTAGAGCCCCTTACTCCTACCTTAAGGAGATCCATTAGATAATGAAACCTAATTGATAGGTATAGTCCACAATATTTTTGTTGTATATTTATTTATTGATTATTGACGATGAATCTAGATTATTCAAGAAGGTTCTTTGCTTGGAGGATAGTGAGTCTTAGATGCTAGTTGTTCATGAGGAGATGATGGCCCTAGATAATTGTGATAACTAAGATCTTATGATTTTGTTTAAGGGAAGAAAGTCAATTGGTTTCTAAGAAGAAATTTAGAGTAGATGAATGGTCTAGGTAATAAAAGGCTAGAATAGTAGAGAAAGCTACTCCTAGAGATTGTGAGCCAAATTTACTGATTTTAAAAAGTTAATTTCTATTAGATTCTTGTGTAAAAATACAAACCCGTGTCACAATTTTATAAAGGAATCGGCTAACAAAAACAAAATTCTCAACTTCAACCATATAAAAGTGGTCTTTATGTTTTGAAATTCAAAATGATGTAAACTAATGACATGTAGAACTCTCGATGAAGTTTATTCCTATAATTTTTCAAAAAAAATTTAAAAGAAATTGATTTAAAAAAAAAAAAAAATTAAGAGAAGATTTTGAATTGTTGAAAATTTTAGGAAAAAGTGATGAGTTAACGTGAAGAAAAACTAGAATTTTTTTATTTTCCCCTATTTTTTTTCCCAAATAGAAAACTTCAACATCTAGTGCATGGAATTTTTTAAAAAATTTCATGTATATTTTCCTTGTAATAACATGTTAAAGTCTAACGTACCAGAATTTGATAGTTTTCATTTGACATCAACTATTGTCTATTTTTTCATCCTTTTAAAAAAATATACCCTTTTGGAGAAGATTCTCTCCTCTATTGCACCATATATTTAAAATAAAATAAAATAAAATTTAGTATTTTTAAAATTTCTAATCAACCTCATTTTTTTATTTCAATAGCCTACTTGCATTATTTAAAAAAATATTAAAACTAATAAAAATATCAAAAAATATATACATTTAGATTGTTCACTTTGAGCTCTACAAAAGGGATTTTTTTTGTTGAAAAAATCATTCTAATTGAAGAAATATCATGTTCAAGTGAAAAGTTTCAATTCTTTTTGAAAAAAGATGAGGTGGCTACCAACAAGGATGCCAAATAGACAGTTTCAGGTGAAAGGGTTTTGACCGAAACCCTTTTAGTCTAAAACTTGTACATACAAATTGAGTCACATTTTAGAGCGACAAAGGAAAACTTCGAGTTACATACAAGTTTGTGTTTTACCCTATTATTATCTATTGCTGCAACTTGTGATATTGAGATTGAACAAATAGATTTTAAAATTTCTTGATTGCTTGGGGATCTTGAGAAGAAATTTTGTATGTAATAGCTTGATGATTTTATGAAGGGGAAGGAATATTTGGTTTTTATGTTGAAATGCACAATGTATAGTCTATAACAACCACATAGGATGTGATACTAAAATTATGATGCTTTGCATTGAGTTTGGGTTTGTTAAGAGTGATAAGGATCATTGTGCTTATGTTAAAATATTAATGATACGATTCTAATGATTATCTTGTATGTGGATAATATTTTGTTTATTAGTAACATCAAGGTGATAAGTAGGGAGCTCAAACTCAATTTTATAAAACATTTTATATGAAGGGCTTTAGGGTCATAAAATATATTCTTGGTATGAAGATCAATATTAATTGGGTGCATAGAAAGTTTTGATTAATTCAATGTAAGTATGTTGGTAATATCTTGTAGTGGTTTAGTATGCATAATTATAAACCAAAAAGTATTCAATTTCATATTGACACTAAACTTTCTTTAGATATCTATCCCAAATTGAATGATGATTTTGAGGTTATGTCTAACATGTCTTATGCTAGTGTTATTGGTGCTTTGATGTATGTAATTGTTTCCACTCTAGACTAGATATTTCCCAAGTAATGGGATTTTTTAATAGGTTTATGTATAGCCATAGTAAGGAGAATTAAACTTATGTTAAGAGGGTTTTGGATATTTGCAAGAAATGATTATTATTTATGTTATCATGGTAGCGATAGCGTGGTTAAAACATTGGACATACATGACTTTGTGGATGTAGATTGGGAAAGAAATAGGGTAAGTGACTTGAATGTAGTAAATTAGATGGGTAAGAGATAAACCATAGTTGATTTATCTACCATTGAAGAAAAATATATGGCTCTACACATGCCTCTAGGGAGGTGGTATGGTTACAAAGATTTTGTGCAGATATTAGTTTTTATTGAAGGAACTTAAATGTGACACTCTAAGTTCTATTTGTTTGTACAAAAATCTCATGTATCAAGGTCATACTAATCATGTTGATGTTTCTATATCATTTAGTGTGAGAGATGGTAGAGAATGCTAAGGGTTGTAGCAAAAGGTCCACACTTAGGGTAAATTTTTAGATTCCTTCACAAAGCTAGTGAGTACAAATAATTTTTTTTGCTACAAAAAGGTCATGGACCTTGTATCCTTTACTTGATATATTTTACTATGTATTTTATTACAATGTATAATATCAAGTGAGAGAATTTTAGATAGTGTGATATTTAATTTAAATAATAATATTATTTATGCATCTCCAATAATCTTGGAATAGGTACTTGGACACCTAGGTTGTTGAGAGATATGATTATTTTATAATTACTCTCCTTTCCAATTTAGAATATCTATTGTAAGGGCATTCATGAAGATGGTTGAGTTGGTAGCGGCAGTTACAAATCTATTTTTATCATATTTCTCAATTTGTGTATGAGAATTAAGTAGTGGGGTAAATTCTATATTGGTGGTAGGTTCCATGTGAAGTAGGTGGAGGACTTAGACACCATCCTTGTGATGTGGGTTATTATGGAGGGTTAAAAATAAAATATGTTATCTATTATTAGTATGAAGGTTATTTTTCTATTCATAGCTCATTGGAAGTTACTTTTATTATTCTCAGAAGATCCTCTTATTTTTGGATGAGGGATCTTTTGCATTTTATCATGGTTTGATGGTAGATTATTTTGGGAAATCATTTATGGTGTTCATCTCCTATTTATTTTATAAATTGGAGCCATGAGATAGTAGTTCAACATTATGTTATTTCATAGGTACATAGAGGCTACTAAAATGCTATCAGATTGAAGAGAGTTAGAGTGTTGTGTATGCATTCTATTCACGAGTCTCTATTTGATGATGGGTTTCTCCACATACATCTAGTGTTATTTTTTGCAACTTTATTGTTTGCTAATTTTAAACACTCACACAATCTTGCATGTATAAGAATCATATTTTTATTAATTATTTGAAAGTTTTAAAATTATAGTTTTTCATTGATTTAACAACATGATTCTCATAAGCAATTATTTGGACTTTATGAATGTATATTATTTTTTGTTGTAAGAATATTAATTATATCATATTAACTTATTTGAAAAAATCAAGTTTGGTTTATATAAAATTAATTGAGGCATGTGGGGTGTGGAAATTCATTATGGTTGTGTGTGGTGTTAGCCTTGGCATATTTTTTGTGGGTTTTGGGAGATGTTAAATCTCTTCCTTCCTTATTTCTACACTTTGGTTGTCTTGGTGGGTGTGGTTTGTGATGACATCAATTTTTGGTTTGCATTGTTGGGGTGGTAAGATGGTGAGGGGAAATCATGGAAAGGGGTGTAGCGTAACCAATTCATTGAAGCAACAAAAAAGAGGGTGGTTGATGAGGAGGTTATGGTGAGATCTATGATGTATCTTGGCATTGAAATTAAAGACCATATGTTAAGGAAATGGATGACTATAATTAGGGAGTTAGCAAAGGAGGTGGATGGGTCTCCTAGTGTCTACATTTGTGAGGCAATGAGAAGGGTTTTTTTGGACCTAGGGTGTAATAGAGGGAATTGAAACTCCTTTGATGTAGCTGAGTCCTTCTTGTATATGACTATGGTGTCTACTGCTATTAGCTCCTTCCTCCTTCATGATGATATTGGTGATGTTTTTGAGCAAGGTTAGGTGCACTTTAATTCTATTTGCACGCTATAAAATGAGACAAATTTGTCTCCAAATTGTAGTAGAGGATATGGTGAGAAATATTCAGGTTTCCCTAAGAGGAAGTTATTCCTTTGTTCTTGGGGTGCTATGAGTAAGAGGATAGAGACCCCAAAGATGATACGATGAATGAAATTGAAACTAAGCCTAAATTCTCAAATTGGAAGTATGAATGTATTAGTGACATTGGGAAGGGGCCTGCATAAGTTTCCCTTTTCTGTGTATGCTTTTGTTTTGATATGAAGTTTTTTGTCTTCGATATGGGTAGGGATTTTGCTTGCTAGGACTTCATGTTTACATGGTAGTTGTATTTCAGGTTGATTTGAGTTTTATAAATTTATCAATTGTAATGGAAAATTTAGGATGACCCCCATTTTTTGTTGGTTCAATATTAAATATGTTGATGAAGTTCAATTTTTTTAATTATTAGAAATTAAATCTTATTTAATGTAAATTGAATATCATATTTTTTTTGAAATTATACTGAAAATACAATAGATAAAATAAATACCTATCAATTTTTACTTATACACTCAATACTTACTGAACTGAAGAAAAATTGTGGGGGGGGGGGGGAGAATCTCTCTAGGACTTCTAGGATTTTAGACCTAAAAGGAAAGAGGTCCACCCTTTTTCTTTTAAGGCACGGTTCACTCAAGAACAACCCTTGAGATTTCAATGCAAAGGAGATTGAAATCTGGAAAAGGGAATGTTCTAGGGGGATTGAATGACAAGAAATGAGGGGTTCACCACCAAGTGTAAACTTGAGAAAGAAAATATTTGAAAACACAGTGTAGTATGCAAGATGACCTAAAAATGCAAGTAAAATGCAACAAAAAGCTATAAAACTTGAAATGTGCACCTAGGAAATTGAAGAAGGCCTGCCAAAGTCAACTGGGACTTATATGCCAAGTTGGGTGAATCAGTCCAGTTGCAAATAAACTATGTTGGAACAGGTTTCAGACAAATGGGTACTCAGATTTGCAAAAATCCCTAATAGACAGGTACAGTGAGACTCATTCGCCAAGAGTGGAGAATCAATCCACTTTTGGATTTATGGAAATTCAAAGTTGGATCCTATAGCACTTGGTCTTCTTTTTTGTTCTTGATTCAGTTCCAGGTCCAAAATTGCAAAATTCAGCTTATAGGTATTTTCCAAGCTCCTCTCAGACTTGTTCACACCTTTGACAACTTTGAATTGCTTGACAACTTGATGAAAACTTTTCCAATCTTGCTCCTTGATAAATCTGTAACCTAGACCTGCAAATCACATACAAAGAGAGGGAAAATGGTTGTAGGGTTAGAGAATAGGGGTTTTCCTTGGTCAAACCCCTTGTTGGTAATTAAACCTTGAAATGAAACCAAATATAAGGGAGAATGATGAATGAACAAAAGATGATGTTGCAACTCACCAAACCCCAGCAATAAAGTGCTGCAATTATGCTTGAAATAGCTGCAATGGATGTGGTTCTTGATTCTTGCTTGAAGGAGATAGATCTTGAATGCAATGCTTGCTTGGATCATGAACTCTACATCACAATTGTGAGCACAATGAAAAACATGAAGAATGTGATATTTGACATGATGATTGATTCTTGAAGAATGCTCTTGAATACTTGATAATCTACCCTTGAATGCTCATGTGAACTCAATTTTCTACAAGGATCACTTGATTGCTTGTTAGAATGTTAGGATTAAAATGAGAGAGATAACCTTGTATTTATACTCAATTATGCAAGAATTCCCGAAATTACAACACTACAAGCCGACATTGGTTCTTGGAGAATAAAATCTTGCCAAAGATTTAAATTAAATTTGATTTTGAGTTAAAATGGACTCATTCGCCACCTTGGGCAAATGGGTCCCACCTAAGGGGAATCATTTGTTCAAAATGGCGAATGAATCCCACCTTAGGAATTTGAGGTGGGTTTTCAAAATTTTGATGTTTTAAATGCTTTTTGTTGGGATTATCCTAAAAAATACACATAAATAAGGCTTGTGGATGCAAAAAAGGGCCAATTAAAACATAAGAAAGCCCAATTATTAATGACAAGCCTAAAGGAATGTGAAAGTGTGTTACAACACTTTACAACACACCAAATAAGACAAGGTTAAGATAAATTGTGATTGAAATTATGTTTGTTATGCTCAGAAATCCTAGAAATTAGTGAAAGTGTGTTACAACACTTTACAACACCTTTACAAGGCACCATTAAAATACATTATTTCACAAGGGCCCAGGACCTAATGTGAGTGTGTTATCCACATTACAACACTAAATCAAGGCCACACCAACCTAAAATCCGCAAGGAGGATCCAAACAAGCGCGAAAAAGCCTAAAGATCCTTTTTTCGACGTTACACTCACAAAACTCAAACTTTTCAATCTTTAAATTTTTTATTCTTATCATTATTATCTACTCATAAAAATTATAAAATGCTTATCCTCTGAAATAGAAACAATATGTTAAAAAGATAAAGAAATCATTTTGCTAAAGATCCATACCATGAGTTTTTAAAAAAAAATTGATAATACATTATACAAAGAAAATACAGTATTAAATTGCAGCCACAAAACAGCTGCAGCAAAACTGCTACAGCAATAATAGATACAACAAAGAGCTGTAGCAGCTTGTTCATGTCAAGTATTGCTAGCTGCTGCTCATGTTGCTATTGTCATGTAGTTATCAGACTGTTTAACTGTTGTTGCTGGCAGCAGTTTTGCTGTTGGTCTTGTACCCTGAGTTAGATTAGAAAAAATAACATTAATATAATTGGGAAACTATGAATACAAGAGTCAATCATACTATAGCACTGGATTCATGTACAAACCCTAGGAATGTGAAAAAAAAGAAGAGTAATGGGCACTTGCATAAGAAAGATATAAAAATAAAATACATTAGATGCGTTAATTGTCAGAGTCTTCAGGGCGTGGAATATCTTGGTCCAGGCGCCAGTGGCCGTCAAGGCCCTGCACCATGCCGTTATTCTTCTCTATCCACCATGACCCAGGAACCAACTCTTCCTCCTTTAACCAATCCTGATGCTTGTTCACCAAAGCAACATCTCGATCCACCACCAGCTTAAAATCTCCCTTTTTCTGCATACCCGCCACCGCGTGCAAATACGCGTCCAGATTGTGCCAGGTACTGGCATTACCGGAGTCCTTAACAAAGGGCGAATCGCTCGTATTGGTTTTGATCTCCACGCCCACATCTTCATACCCAAACACGGGATACAGCGGGACTATATCGGGGGAATTCTTAACGCGCAATATTTTAAGCTCGGGAAGTAATTTATCCACGCTCTTCTTGAATTCAGAATTCCCCACCCGCGGGCTGGCGAAGGCAATGACAGTCACAGGAATCGGCGATTCTGCGCCGTCCAATCTATTTAAGCCGTTTACAACGATATCAAAAGCGCAGAGCGTTGCGACAGCGGCGCCGAGGCTGTGGCCGGTTAGAGTTATGCTCAATTCGCGGCGCTCATATTTGAACAGCTCGAGCAGCCGCTTCAACTCGGCGAAAACCTGGTCCCTGGCGCTTCTCTTATTGAAGGGCGACTTTGGATCATCCGATGTGTAGATATCGAACCACCCTCTGTGAACCTTCGCTGCGCCGCTCCTCACATCCTTGTCAACGCTCTCATCCAGAGAGCTACGTTGCTGGGGCGGGAGAAGAGTCGAAATCGGGACCTGCTGGGGACTAAAGTCTTCAATCCATTCCAATGTCTGTACGCTTCCTCTCCAGGCAATAGTAATGTCTCGGCGCCCGTAGAGCGACAGGGGACCGCCTTGTGTAGTAACGGCCACGTAGCCCATCCAGTTCGACTCGGAGCTCCATGCTTCGCGAGACAACGACTTTACAAGAAAGGCCTCGGGCACCGCTATTTTGGACGTGGCGTATAAAAACCTGGACACTTGATATCCTATGTTCGTTAAGCCCACTTTGTCGAAGAAGCCTTGCTTGCTGTATCTGCTACTGCCCGCGTATTTTGAGCGCCGCTCGCTGTTGAAGGCATCGTATGCCGCCTGCGCATGGTCTCCGTAGAGGAGTATATTCTTACGCAGGTCTAAATCCAGAGGATCTAACAGCCCTGCCCAGTTGTCTTTCCCCTGCAACAATCTCCACCTCGTTGCAATGTTTCCCACACCCATGGCTCCCCCTTTACTCATCTTCCTGTTCTGCCTGATTAAATAGGCTTAAAATAGGCTTAAAATGGTATGGATGCCCATGAGAGTCTGAGAACGTTTTGCTGGTGCTTCTCCTAAAAGATAACCATGTTTTCTTTACTTATTTGCTACTCAAGGGAAGTTAAGATATATTATTCTTTTTTTCCTTTTCCACATTCGGGTATTAATGCAAACTTGTGGCGAAGGACAAAACATATACTCATTTGTTGTGGCTCCCACTGTCCTCGTTTTACTGGTTTGATTATGTAATATGTGGATTTGTTTGCTTAGTATACAGCGTTTGTTGGTGTCAGTTGGGAAAGGAAAGCATTATTTAGCCACTTATTTCAGGTTCTCTAATCCATGGCGGAGAGTGTTTCTTTACACTATGAAATTCCCTTGTTTGCAAGTTTCTAATTCTTTTATTTTATTAAAAAGGATCGTTTTATTTATAAGATTGAGCTTATCTACAAGATTAAATTACTATTTATTAGTGCAAATATCTTCAAGTAATCTCTAAGTATGTTTGAATTTTTTTCAAAATTGGTTTAGAAATTTTAATTTGTAAGACATTATTTTAAGATTTGTGAAGTTATTATGTTGTGAATTTTTAAGATTTTAAATTAAAATTATTAGTATTAATATAGTTCATAACAAAAGTCAATTTAGTAAATCTTTTTAAAATTTCAGTTTGTAAATATTCTTATATAATTATTTTAAGATTTAATAAAAAAATCTTATGTTATAATCTTTATGATTCATGTTGAGTCTATGATACATATTATTGATATGAATCAATAAAATAGATTTGATTGATGATCAAAGGAATGGTATATTTATTGTGAGGACTTATAATATGGTATAAGCATAAGTAGTTTTGATTATAAGAATTCAAAACATACAAATTATTCTAGAATTATATCCATATGAACCAAACTAAATAGAGATAAAAATATGCATAGAAAAAAGACAATGTTTAGATAAAAAGATTAACTACTTTATTATTTGTGAGGTACAAATATCTTCAATAAGAAAAACCAATTAACTATACCTTTTAGCTATTAAATAAATGTAGCTATCATTTTTTAAGATATGTGAAGCTACTAGTCACACTTTCTCTCTAATTTATACTCTACAAGAAGGTGAACTTTTGATTTATGCTTCAATATTGTTTGAGCCTGTGTATTAATGTAGGATAATTCCATTTTCATGTGAATATAAGGCTAAATTCCATAGATCTTAAACACTTTATTCTTTTCTATTGTGATGACATATAGGCAAGAGTAATCATAGAACTCATTGATATAGTCTTTTACTGATTGATCAATATATTGATGTGATTGCTACAAGTTCAAGTCCCATGTGTAGATTTTTGTTTTTTGTGCATAAGATATTTGATCCCTTGCTAAATGATTTCATTGAATATTTTTAAAAAATTACTTTCATACTTTTGACTCCCAATTTCATACATTAAATCATGATAAAAATGAAAAAATATATGATTTTAATTTGTATCAAAATTTCAAATCTCAAATTGATTGTACTCTCTAACTCATCATTAAAATGAGAAAAAAGAGACCATAAAAGAAATTCTTGTACTAGGTAAATAATTTTTTGTCGACTGAGGATATTATTACAATAAACAGTAGTCCTCGAATGGTGGGTTAACGTGCTGGTTGCTTACGGCGGGCAGAGATAGAGACGAACGAGTACGTGGGCCGCGCACGTTACTGATTGTCAACATATTTATAGCCGTTAAAATACAGTAACGTAGAAATAGGGAATACTAAATATCGTTGACATTATCATATTTATAGCCGTTAAAATACAGTAACGTAGAAATAGGGAATACTAAATATCGTTGACATTATCATATTTATAGCCGTTAAAATACAGTAACGTAGAAGATAGGGAATACTAAATATCCTTGACATTAGTATGTCCTCTGTTTTCTCACAATATTGTACAGTCTTGTTTATTTTCTTTGCAGAAAAGAGTGGTTGTTCTTGAGCAAGAAAATCGATCGTTCGACTACAATCTAATGCATACTAAGTATATGCTTGCAAACCAACTTCAATACTATTCAATGCAGACATGGATAAGGTAATTAAATTAATGATACATTTTTCCTTGTGCATCCAAGTCCCAATTTCCCTTAATGGATCCAAATCAACGCAAAACACATTCAATAAAATCAGATTTATGTATTCCAATATAAAATAGCTTTTAAGTTGATGTGCAAAGACCTCCCAAAATATTTGAAATCCTAATATAAAAATTTAGCTTTCTAACATTTAGTTTGATGACTCTTATCCCTGCATGTCGACTCTTCACATCTGTGTTTTGTAACATATACAAAATAATAAGGATAGAATATATATATATATATATATATATATATATATATATATTACAGAGGAATTAAAATCAAAATAACATAAAAATAAAAAATAAAAGAAAAAAAAATACTTCAAGATAGTATAATATGTGTGTAAGTATAACTAAATAACTATCTATATCAATAAATTAATATAGGTAATGGCATAAAAATATAAACAGAGAATTTCAAGATTATATGTAAGGAAACAAGACTAGAGCACAACAAGAAGAGAGAAATGATGACCAAGGTGAGGAATGAAAACATACAATGAAAAAGAATGGGAAAAATGGGGAAAATGAGCCAAAACATGAAGTGAACATGGATGAAAAGATGAGAGATTCGAAAAGAAACAAGGAGAGTGAATACGAGAAAGAAAAGAGGACAAGAAGTGGGAAACCAAAAAAGGGGGAGGGTGCTTATTTTTTGAGATGGGAAAGCAAGGGATTTCAAGAGGTTCTTAGATTCCAAGCATTACCATTATTTATATTGGAGGGGTGGTTGCCAATTTCAATGATTTCCAAGAGTTTTCTTTTGAAACAATTGTCTTATTTTGAGCAAAAGGAATGTTCAACTAGAGTCGAATTGATAACATGGTCATGTTTGATGTTAGCACTATGTTCCTTGAATCAATTTTAAAAGGAACCATCTCTCCAATATAAGGGATACTATACTAATTTTTTTTTATAAACTTCTAAGTTAAGAAAGAGGTCAACACTACCTTTGAGAGATGGGATATAATTGCAAAGGGGGAACCGGTTTAAACATGCACTTAATATCTTTTCGGATAAACATCTTGGATTTTTTTTGGGAAAGACCTTGGATATGTGGGAGAGTGGCACATGGCAAAGAGAAAGGTTGGAACCAACAAAATTGGGTTTGGAGTGCAACATGGTTCATTAAATTCTCTCAAAATGTGTTTTTTCTTGTAACCATTAATATTAAAAACCTAAGTTGTTAGGTGCAAGAAATCTAGATTGAGGTAATCATCATCACATATGTAGAGTGACCTAGTGGCCAATTTTTTAGGAAACTAATTTTTTGGAAGGGATGGCGGTAAGAAGGAGAATGCAAATATAGGCATATGTGGGTGGCTTTTCTAAATATGTGACAACCTAAGGGAACCATCGAGTTTTTAACAAGTAGGACATCAAGGAAAGGAAGTTGATCATTTGATTCAAACTATTTGGTGAAATAAATATATGTCATGACACCACCAAGGTTGGTAGAGAACCTTTCTAAGTTCTCTAGGCCATGTGGCTGATAGATGTTGGTATTGTTCACATAGTATTTCCACCATGTAGAGGTCGGAAACAACAAGGGAAAGTAGGGAACCCATATCAACACTATTTTTTTCTTGTAGATCACCCTTGGAAAGAGAAGTATGAAATATTTTCATAAACAAATGACATATATTCAATATATAAAATAAATGAATACAACACACACTAAAAAATATCCAACTATTACATTAATAAGAGTAAAAAATAAAATGAAAAGAAGCTCCATTAGAGAAAATAAAAGGAGGAAAAGGGTGGCAAACCTTCTAAGAAGTGTAACTCTCAAGGAATGAGATAAAACTCACTCTCCAAAAAGGGAAGTGTAACACCTAAGGAAATGTGTGACACATCACACTCCAAAATGGAAAAGCATAAATCAACTAAATAACTACATAAGTAAGCTTAACCTATGGTTTAGTAAGTGTATAAACATAATAAAACCCCTTGAGTGCAACATAGGTGGGAAAAAATGGGCCTCGACAAGATAGTGCCAGGTTAGGTATCCACATACAAAAGAATGTCCCTTTGAAAGAGAGACATAAGCCTCCAAAGGTAGAAACAACCACACAAAATAATAAGATCATGGGCCCACAAAAGAAACAACCATCAAGACACCCAATTAGTAGAAATAAAATCAAACCAATATAATTATGTAACTTGTTATCCCATAATTTTGATAATCTGGGATAGCTGAACCCCTTTATGATTCATGAGCAATCAAAGGTTAATTGTAGTCAAGGTAGAATTTGAATGATTAGATAAATGTTCACAGGAAAAATTCACAAGGTGATAGAATGAAGCTAATCAAACGACCATAAAATTAAGTTTGCTTACTTTATTACCTGGGCACTTGATAAAGCAAATATAATGGATAAAAGTGAAGAATGGTTTTTAATTGAATTAAATCACATTAGTTCTTTTCAAATTAGTTTATTTAATTTAAAATTCATGATATGATTATATGAATTATGTCAAGAGGGGTAATGATGAATGAGTCTATAAGTCACTTTGCATCGACATGTTTACTTAATGGTGAACGAATTGAATATTATTCTATTCTACAAAGGTACTTAAATATTGCACTATAGTCATAATATAAAGTGGAGAAATGTTAGTAAAGGTAAGTCGTATCCAATTAAGTCATGTAAAAGAGAGTTATATGGGCCATAGGTGATTTAAAATCTTAAAGTAAATTAATTATTTTTAATAATTAATGTTTTAAAGTGCAAAAGATAATTGCACATGATTTGAGGAAAAGGTGGACAAATATATACATAAAGGGAAATTTTAAAAATAGAAGTTACAAGTAGTTACATAACTACTTGTGTGGGGATCTATAAAGTTTAAAAGGAGACATTCTCATTAAATATATAGTTTATTCTCTTCCTCATGCTAGAATATAATCAAAATGTTATTTTATCAAATTATATGTGTCTATACTCAAAATTTGATATGTGATAAAAAATAAATTCCTCCTATAAGTATCTATTTTATGATTAAACTTTGTATTACTAAAAAATAATGGTTTTTCTATCACACAAGTGAATATTAATATGAATTTGTGCTATTAATGTTTAAATTCATTGGGTTTTGTATCACACATCAATAAATATTAATATGAATTTGTGTTATTAATATTTAAATTCATTTTTATTTTTGATTTCTAAATATTTATTTCATAGCTCTACACTATATGTATGCAAAAAATACTAATAGACTTTGTGCTATATATTAATATTTAACTTTATTTTATTTACAAAATATTTATTTCTATTAAGAGGAGAAATGAAGAAAAAAATAGAATTATCCACAATGTAATTTCCTCTCTCAAAAGTAGAGAAAAATCATCTATTTCATGGTGATTTGCCAAATTTTACAAGTTTATGTTGCTTCCTGTTGGGCGAGTCTCTAAAATAAATAAAAAAATTGTAGTGACATAAAATATTGCCAATAGGTTTTGGTGAATCTGCTAGGTATTGAAGTGCCTTATGCATTAGAGTTTTAGACATATGGAGGTACCTCTGCTAGGATGGAGGTTGGTGGCTCTATTGGGGATGAACACAAAAAATTCTCATGGAGCCTCCTGAAGTATTGGTTATTTGGATTCTTGCAAGCAATGATTCTAAGGAATTTTTTTTTCATTTTTATAGCCACCTTCAATGAGAATATAATCATATAAGTCATGGTTGATCCAAATAAGGTGTGTTTCTTGAAGAGTTTCTATGGATTTGTGCAAATCCAAGGGAAAAAAAAGAGCCCACTTCAAAATCTACATGAGGTGAAGCAAGTGAAAAAAGAAGCAAAGATGGATGGTGAAATTGAACATAAAAATGAAGAAACTTTTGAGGAAAAATCAAATAACAATTAACAAGAAGAGAATTCTATTATCTTTTAGCATCTTGAACTTTTGATTCCAATTTTTCCTTTAGAAGAATTTGAATAGGAATTGGACTAATAGTTCATGGTTGAAGAACCATAAGAGTAATCATAGAATAAATATATTATCTAGGTACACTCAAAGTTTTTGGAATTCCAATTATGTTTGTGAAGAAAGATGTGTTTTCCATACACCCTTTTATGGATACAACTAATGTTTGCGTTCCAATTATTCATGATAAAATGTGTGAATCAATATTTATTTTCACACCCATACCTCATGGATTTCCTATGGGTGCAATAGAAATTGTGATGTCGTTGTTACTCAATTTGTCCTCATTTTCCCCAAAATTATCCTAAAATGGCTCTTGTCTCACTCAGTCTATAAACACACTATCTGAGTTACATGAGGCAAGAAATTACTACATATCTAAGTAAGTTGAACCTATGGCTTAGTAAGTGTATAACTACAATAAAAGCCCTTGAGTGTAACTTAGGTGGGTAAAAATGGGTCTCAACAAGATAGTGCCATCTTAGGTATCCACATACAAAAGAGTACCTCATTTAAAAGAGAGAAATAGGCTCCAAAAAGTAGAAACCACACATGATAATAAGAGCACATGCCCACAAGAGAAATGGTCATTGAAATCCACCCTATTAGTAGAAATAAAATAAAACAAATGCAATTATGTGGTGTTATCCCTTGATTTTGATAATCTAGGATAAATTCCCCATTATGATTCATGAGCAATCAAAGGTTAGTTGTAGTCAAGACAGAATTGAATGATTAGATAAACGCTCACACGAAAAATTCACAAGGTGATATAATGAAGCTAATTAAATAAACATAAAATGAAGTTTTCTTACTTTATTATCCACTTGACAAGGAAAATATAAAGGATAAAAGTGAATAATGGTTTAATTGAAATCAATTCAATTATGAGTTCTTTTTTAATTAGTTGATTTAATTTCAAAGTCATGATAAGATTAAATGAATTGTGTCAAGAGGGGTAATGATGAATCAATCTACAAGTCACTTTGCACCGACATGTCTATTTAATGATGAATGAACTGAATATTTTTGTATTCTATAAAGGTACTTAAAAAATATTTCACTATAGTCATAATATAAAGTGGACAAATGTTAGTAAAGTTAAGTGGTGTCCAATTAAGTCATGTGAAAAAGCGTTACATGGGCCCTAGTTGATTTACACTTTTAAATAAAATTAATTATTTTAAAGAATTAATTAATGCGTTAAAGTGTAAAAGATAATTGCATGTGATTTAAGGAAAATGTGGACAAATATATACATAAAGAGGAATTTAGGAAATAAGAGTTGCAACTAGTTACACAACTACTTATTTATGGTTAGAAAGTTTAAAAGGAGAAATTTTCATTGTATGGGGATTATTCTCTTCCTCATGTTGGAATGAAATCAAAATTTTATTTTATCAAATTAAATATGTTTGTACACTAAAACGTTGATATTTTGTAATAAGAAATAAATTTCTCCTTCTATAAGTATCTGTTTTATGATTAAACTTTGTGTTGCTAAAAAATAGTGGATTTTTTTTATCACACACCAGTGAATATTAATATGAATTTGTGTTGTTAATATTCAAATTCATTTTTATTTCTTATTTAGAAACATTTATATTAATAGACTTTGTGTTATTAATATTTTATTTACAAAATATTTATTTTTATTAAGAGGAGAAATGAAGCAAAAATTAGAATTATCCACAAGAAAATTGCCCCTCTCAAAAGTAGAGGAAAATCACCTATTTCATGGTAATTTCTCAAATTTTGCAAGTTTGTGTTGCTTCCTATTGGGCGAGTCTCTAAAATAAATGATGAAACTCCATATATTGCCAATATTTTTGGTGAGTCTGTTAGGGATAGAAGTGCAATGTGCATTCAAGTTTTAGGCATGTGAAGGTAGCTACCCTAGGATGGAGGTTGGTGGCTCTATTGAGGATGAACATCAAAAAATGTTCATGGAGCCTCTTGGAATATTGACTATTTGGATTCTTGCAAGAAATGGTGCTAAGGAAATTATTTTTCCTTTTAATAGCCACCTTCAAGGAGAATTTAATCATTCAAGTCATGGATGATCTAAATAAGGTGTGTTTCTTGAAGAGTTTCTATGGAGCAGTGCAAATTTAAAAAAGAGAAAAGAGCCCACTTCAAAATCTACATGAGGTGGAGCAAGTGCAAAAAGAGGAAGAGATTGCTAGTGGCATTGAACACATGCATGAAGGAACTTTTGAGGCAAAACCAAATAACAATTAACAATAAGAGGATTCTAGTAATTTTTAGCATCTTGAAGTTTTGATCCCAAGTTTTCCTTTAGAAGCATTTGAAGAAGAATTAAATCAATAATTCATGGTTGAAGAACCACAAGAGTCGTAAGAGAATAAAGATATTGGAGGTACAATCATATTTGTTGGCATTCTAATTATATTTGTGAAGAAATATGTATTTTTCATACACCCTTTTATGGATACAAACAATGTTTGCATTCTAATTATTCCTGAAAAAGTGTGTCAATCTATATTTATTTTCCCACCCCTATGTCATGGCTTTCCTATGAGTGCAATGAAAATTGTGACATTTTTTTGACTCAAGTTGCCCTCATGTTGCCCAAAATTATCCTAAAAAGGCTCTTATTTCACTCAACCTATAAATAGCCTTTTCTCCTCTCTCTTGTAAATAATTTCTTTTTGTTTAATTTTAACTTAATTTTCCCTTTTGATTTATGTTAGAAGCAATATTATCATGTTTACTCCTTCTTGTGTTTAGTTCTCATGCCCAAATGATGTTTGTGATGACAAGATCTCTCAATTTTAAGATGTGTCTTTCTACTCAAATAATATTAGACTTCAAATAATTATACAAGTGAACTTCTTGCTTGCAACTTTAAGGGAGAGCGTTATTTCTAAGATAATTTTTCTCTTCTTTAACTAATTCATCCTATTGATGGATCATTGAGTATGATTTGAAACATTGATGATAAAAAAACTCTACACAATCAAATCCAGAAATATACCAAAGATAATAATTGAATTAAAAGATATTAAATTGTTTATGAGATTCATCCTTAAAAATAACATTTCATTACCTTTTACAATCAACTTCTATATCATTAAAATCGCTGGAGGCCTTTCAATACTATCAACTACTATCCAGCTTTAAAAAATTCATAAAAATAACTAGAACAACCCAAATTTTCAATACTCAGAAACTAGATCTATAGTCCACTCCAACATGAGTGATTCAAAGGTTCTAGAATTATTAGGAGTAAGAATGATTAATGGTAATGGTATACTAGTTGTGTAATGTGAATCTCTCGAGTGGTTGGTTTTCTCAAGGATTTATAATATATATCTACACCACCTTTTGTTCCTTCCTAAAATATGGAGTTCCTTGTTTAACTGATCCTCTTACTAACTCTGTGGATCTACCTGGTTTGGCATGTCTAGATGAAGAGAAGTTCAAGGAAAAATTTATACAAATTGGAGTAAGAATCTAGGGGATTGGGAAGAGGCAAAAAGATATTTGTCCAACTTCACTAAGGTGCTTGACACTGAACTTGAATAGTTAAAACAAATGAAAGAATATAATGCTGAGAAAGATGGAACAATTGATCTTGGCTAGAAATTATAAGTTTTAGGAAATTTGGCCATGGATCAGGTTCCTCACAAAATGGACAAGGAGGCACATAGACTATCTTTAAAGTTACCATCCAATTATGGAAGCCTAGTAAGCCTATGTGGGATTAGGAAGCAAAGTTTGTAGTCTTTAGAACATCAAATTCTGGCATCGTCAATTCTTCTTTAGAAGAATGGCTAATTGCATGAACTTTCCTATTGGATGGGTAAATGTCACTTTCCAGGTTAGAATTACAAAATTCCTTCTAACTTCGACTTTCTTCTCATCAAGACCAACATATGATTCGAGATCAGGTTTGAGTTAACTGTGAGAAAGTGTAAGAAAACATACTATCTGTTAACAATGGTGGATCATTTGGAGGGAAGGAGAGCTGGGGATTATACTAAAGTATTGAATTTTGATCCTCCATTTCACTAAAGTTGAGAATTGGAAATATGGTTGAAAGCTTACTAGAATCAAATGAGAAAGTTATTGCCACAAGGATATATATAACAAGTTCAAAATCTCTCAAGGAATATAAGCAATGGTGGCATTAGAATTGTTGGTAGTGTTAGAAGCAGCAAATAGTGGTGTTTAATATGATTAATATTAAACCTTATACAAATTTGTTTGCTGGTGGAAATTTATAATCATCTTTTACATTTTATCAATCATATCTTCCCCTGAGCTGACAAGTGTGCCTGACAAGTGTGTCCACAATAATTGTACTATATTGCTTCCCTAAACACTTTGGACAATTGTCACAAAACTTCACATATCTTTCAAATGGTTCTAAGAAATTCACGGTCAATTAATATTAAAAAATATTAATGCAATTAATTTTCCACGGCGGTGAATTGTTGGTGGTGAATTTTACTTGTGGTGAATTTGTCATGGCTGTGAATTTTCCCTCAGTGAATTGTTGGTGGTAAATTTTTCGTCGATGAATTGCTAGCAATGAATTTTCCATATGCCCTTTCAAATATAATATTTTGTTTTGATTTGAACTTCAAAGTTAACATATTGCTAACTGTCATTTCCAATTCTAGCTTTTTCCAATTCTAGCTTCATCTAAAAAGCAAGATTTTTTTTGTAATGCCATAGATTATATCTGTACGTTCTCTTTAAGTTATATTATCCTTGAGTTACAAATATTGGATTGAGAGCCTTGTAGCAAAGTGCATACAGATTGTTCCTCCAGGAAGTGTCAATTCTACATCAGGAGTTGGAATTGGTGGAACCCATTTTCTCTTGATGCATCTAGGGTTGCGACTATTTCAGACAAGCCAATGATTTCTATTTGGAAAGTGATGAAGAATTACATATGAAGTTTTCAGAAACATAGTACAAAAGAGCACTTCTAGCTACCAAAGAGGTGTATATGAAATAATTTCCACCTAGTTGCTCAACAACTATTTACAAAGCATTTAGAAAAATCATTACATGCTTTTGAAATGATGGTAAGAGGGCCAACATTACATATTTTCCATAAGCTAAAATAGAATTGTGAGCCAATTTGGATGTGTGGAAGACAAAAAGAATAATTAACACTTGCATCATAATGGTGCATAGAAATGTATCCCATTTTCATAATTATTAGTGGGGAATGTAAACCTCAAAGTAACTGTAATTGGCATGCGATAAAGTTCCTCAACCTTCCTAATCTTCATATGATGGGAAAGAATATTGTGGCTAACAACCACTAAAATAAAAAGATGTCAAATTCAACTTGATCTGACTTTTAAAAATTAAAAAATAAAAATAAAAAAATAATACTATTAAGGAAGTGACTAGAATTTTTTAGAAATTAGAAGCAATTAGAAGTTAAGAACATTCTGGTTTTAGAATTCTCTAAAATATTAGAAATTTTTCGATTTTGGAAATTCTAAGTATAAATATGAGGTTGTCCATTGTGAAAATACTACTATTATTGTTGTAATTTGTTGAGTTGTATGAAATAAAAGTTAGATCAATATATTTTCTTTTAGTAATTTTTCACTATTTATGCTTTGTTTTTGTCATGTTTGTTGTTGTTATTTTATTATTTGGACTTGTTTTTACACTAGATATTTTTTAATAGGGCTAAGATATTGCTGGATTGATATTTGTTTAACAAGATAAGCTTTGAAGTGGTTTAATCTATTTGTTTGAGGGGATTTTTTTTAACATGAGCACTACAAATGGAAGTTTGCCAATCTTTGATGGAAATGGTTTTGCAGATTGAAAGATTGTTGTCAAGAATGCTTTGAGAGAAAAGGCTCTATGAAACATAGTGAATAAAGAGATTGGAGAACCTAAAAAAAATAAAGAGTTATGAAAATGCAAGTTGGAGCAAGTTCGAAGAATTATTGGTAAGGCTTTGAGTCCCAATCTCAATAGAAGATATGTTGATATTGATAATCCAACAAAATTATGGAAAAATTTAGAAAAATATTATAGTGATGTAGATATTGCTAATGTGTTTAGTATAGAAGAAAAATTGGTGAACATAGACCCAATTGATTTTGAAAAAATGATCGATTACTATGATGAGATTACATATTTAAACACATTATCGATTACTATAATTGATTTTAAAAAAATGATCGATTACTATAATGAGATTACTTTATTTTTTTCTTAAGCTAAACTTAGGCACTTTAATAATTACTTTATTAAATCCTAGGGTTCACTTTAGGGTTTTGATCTCCTTTCTTAAGGATTGATCTCTTTGTAATTATTCGACTCTTGTTTATGTAATTTTACTCTCTTGGTTTGCAGAGCAATATCTTTGTGTTGTTCGAATCTCTTCTACGTGAGAAGTTATTTTGCTTGCAGGTGATCACTGGGTTATGTGAGGTTGGCTTTTACAACTTCAACATGGTATCAAAGTGTGGATTCATCGAACCCCTTCTCAATTTATGAGATTTTCTTTTTTCAATGAGGGTTACAGGCTTTAGATCTAAATCCCCTTTGCTCTTTCTACAAATTTTGGAGGTGGAAGATTTTTTGGTGCATTTTGGTGTGAAAATAACCTCGCCGTTGGATCTAGAGCTATCGAGGAAGTCAAATTTGGATTTTGTTTCGCCTGATTTCGATTCCTGATGCCAAATCAACAAAGTTTTGAAGCTTGCTCTTTTTTCGGATCCAAAGGGTAGCTATATTTTTGGTGCATTTTGGCGTGAAATGGACATTACCATTGCGCTCAGAAGGCCCAAAAACCTTAAAAACGTCTGCCAAATCATCAAATTTGGTGAAGTTGGCATCCGAGGCAAACAAAAATTGCTAAGAAGGTCGTATGACCTCCCCGTCACACGAATCGAGGTGATTTTCTTTTTAAAATAATTTTTTTCCTGCAACAAAAAAAAAAAACATTTTAAAAAAAAAATCAATTGAAAAAAATTTAAAAGCCTTTCAAAAAGGCACCGCAGGATTTTATTGTTCTTTTAAACAAAATTTATTAAAAATTTTTTTGACCCACCTTTCATGGGGCAGAGTACCCAAGGGGTACCACCACCTGCCATATTGGCAGGTCGACGGGTCCTCGGGCCTCGCTACCCCTGTGGGCAGGGTACTGCCCTACCACTTTGGCAGGGGGCGACCCCCATGCGGGCTTGCCAATTTTTAATATGTTTTTAAAAAAAAAAAAGAGTTATTTTATTATTTTTTCTTTAAAATATATATATGTTTTTTATATATATATTTTTAAAAAATATATAAAGGTTTTTTTTAATCTTTTTTTACTTTTAAAAATAATAAAAAAGGCAAATCTTTTGCAAATTATTTTTTTGCAATAAATAAACATGCATCGTATCTGGAGAACTTTTTTACCTGCACTGCTAAATTTGGTAACTCTCTACATTTGGCAGAGTTTTTGACAAATTTAGCAGAGATCTTTTTTCCTTACTAAGCCCCTCTCCATTGGGCTCTTCAATTTTGCACCTCAACTTCCAGAGGCCATATCTCGGCCATACGGTGGTCTTTTCGCATGCAATTTTTTTTGAAATGGGGTGAAATTTCACGCTCTTCGTAGTGGTGTAGGTTTTTTTTTCCCAGTTTTAACTTCTGGATTTTTTCAGAATTATGTTTTCTCAATGTTGTAGTTGTTTAGTTCTCGTTTAGGAGACTTTGACTGGCCATATCTTTTGCATCTGGATACAATTTTGGGTGTCATTTTTTTTGAAAGTACATGTTTTTTCGTTTAATTAATCATGGTGCTATCAGTTTCCTCTTTTTCTATCAGAGAATTGTATTTGCAGCAAGTCCTCTTTTTTGGACATTATGAGCTCCCATTGTATGATTTTGTAAACACACTGAGATAAAGTGCCTTTGTATTGCACTTGTATTATGGGATCTTGCACATAAATTTGTGCCTTATTGTACTCACACTATGATATAAAGTGTCATGGGAGTTGATGTTTTCCTTTATTTTGCCTTCATACCTTTTTCATGCATGTGTACCTTGGTTTGCACACCCTTTATATCTGCTTGTACTTTCATGTCTGCACATTTAGATGTTCTTGGTTCTTTATCATGCACTACATTTAGGCATTCAGTTTCAGTGTACCTATCATACCTCTCCCCTGTCAGCATTATGGGGGGTTTCTACTGTTGGTGCTAATGCTTCCTTGGTTTTGCGTTGGAGTGAACTATGTATACAATATTTGTTCCTATGTACTAGGTGGATGCAGTGGCTGGTTACCCACACATTTCAATGAGATGGAGCACTTACCATATGGACACTCTTGCATTCCTATTTCTGGAGGTGACCTTCCATTTTTCACTTGATCAGTTGTTCAGACTATTGGTACTTGTACCATTTGTATTTTTGAGTTCTTGATGTTTGCTTTGGTTTTCCATCGGATTCGAGTAGTGTCATTGAGAGGACTCATGCAAATTCTTGTCTTCTTGATCTTGATCATCATTTGTTTCAGAGAGGGTTTTTCTTTCAACATTTCAACAATCATTCATGCTTCAGTGGTGTTCTTCATGTTCATCCTTTGTTCCTATCTTTTGGGACAATTTCTTCTTGACTGGAGGCTTCTTCGTCCTTCACTCTTGTTTGAAGGCTTCTTAGTCCTTAACTTGTATTTCTCTCCTTTGGAGAGGATTTTTTCCCACGAATTTTTCTTCTTTTCTCTTGTTGTGAGAGATATTTTACATTTGTACATGGGTACCTCATCAGGCCTTGTTTTTCAGGACCCATCTTTGCTTTCATGAATTTTGTACTTAGTTTTTAGCTTCTCCCTAAGTTCATCTTAAGGGGGGGTGTTGGAGTAATAAGGTTAATTATTTAATTAATTTAATCATGTTGATTAATTAGTTAAGTCATAGGTTTTACTTTATTTTTCGCTTAAGCTAAACTTAGGCACTTTAATAATTACTTTATTAAATCCTAGGGTTCACTTTAGGGTTTTGATCTCCTTTCTTAAGGATTGATCTCTTTGTAATTATTTGAATTTTGTTTATGCAATTTTACTCTCTTGGTTCGTAGAGAAATATCTTTGTGTTGTTCGAATCTCTTCTACATGATAGGTTATTTTGCTTGTAGGTGATCATTGGGTTCTATGAGGTTGGCTTTTACAACTTCAACACATTGTTCCACATCAACACAAAACCAATATCACAACGGGATAAGTTTTAGATGGATTAGAGTATATATTTAAATGCTTTCATAGTTTAGAATGCTTTGCTTTGATAAATTTTTAGTTTAAATTTCATTTGAATGATCTTGTTGAGATTCAAATATTAGTGGCATGAATATGCTTCGATTCTTCATGAATCAAGCATAATCGACCCATACTAATATCCTCGGTCACAATACATATATAACCACTATCACAATACAAAAATCATTAGTAGCGGTGTCTTCTCCCCCTACTACAACATACTCAACATAATGTTTCTATAGGAATCTTCTTATATATCTTAACCTAGAGCATATTGGTAGCCTTATTACACATAATTTGTATTCCATTTATCCAAAATAATCTCATGTCTTCTTAGATAAGGAGGTATAGTATCTATTATACATCCTCTAAGGTGATCATGATCTCTCCAATGGATAACCAAAACATGGACGTATCTAAATCCTACCATTCTATCAATGCCATACGAATCCTCTCATTATATCTCATCCCAATCATTGTGTACACCCAATACAATCCCACATTGTAAAGATGTAATATCTAAATAGGAATAAGGTCTCAATCCCATTATCATAGTAATCTCAACATTCAATTCTACGGTCTCTCTAATAGCTTAGGTGTAACTTTGTTAGATTCTTCTCTAAAAAATTCATTTCTTAAAATAATAAATATCTAAAAAAAATATTCATATTACTTATTTTCCATTCTTAATTCATCCCATGCTCATTTTTATACTCTATATAATCTTAAAAGTCTATGCACTTTCCAAACTATTAAACATTTTATATCTACACTAGCATGTTTGTGGGAATCTCATACATTTATTAGACATCTACGTGCTTGGAGAATTATTGTCTACTTCATGAACACTTGCATGGTTTGTGAATATTAGTTCATGCCACAAGCATAGTCCCACCCTTCAATTAATAAAAATATATAAAAAAATAAGTTTTGAAACACACCTCTTTGATCCATATGTCTTTCTTGACCTATGCTTGCAACTTATCCTATCTAGGTGGGTGAAACTCTTATCTCTAAGGAAATTTCACTCCTATTTTCTCCAGGTTTTCTTTGGTTTTTAAAATTTTAATAGTAAACATGAATTTTTTTAAAAATCATATTTATATTTCTAAAAATTAAACATTCTAAAATTGTTATAAAGTTTAAAATCTTTTTAATTTTTCCTTTTTATTCCTTTAATAGAAACTGCTATAACTTTCAAACAATAGCTCCAATTTTTGTGTAGTTTCTTCCATGTATATATTGACTTTGTATTCTTCCATAACATACTATTTTGTGAAGTTATAACTTCCTAAAATTACATTTTCAATTTTTTTCATAATTTCCTTTCTCATAACTATTTTCACTTCTCTTTTCACCTTTATCATAATTTATATTATCCAGATCTCTTGCCCATATTCTATGTGCATTTCACATCATATAATGAATCATTTCATTCTATTCATATTCTTATATTTCATCCTTTTCAAGAAGCACCAATACTAACAATGCCTTATTCATATAAGGGGCATACATTCTCCTTACTTACCCATACTAACAATGTGTTTTTCAATCAAAGAATAAGCATGATGACTAATCAATGGAAGGTGTTTGGTCTTCCCATGTATGTTTGGATCACCTAGAAAAATAGCTTGCTAGTACAAATGACCATAAATTGTAGACTTAGTAATAGAGTTTTTTTAGTACAAGTGATTTATTCTTCTAATTGAATCTCATTATTCCTAACAATAGAGTAAGCTAGATCTTGAATCATGTATTTTATTGTATCAATCATGTTCTTGTATCTTCATAAAAATTAATTTATTCTTTTTGAAACAAAAAATTCTACTTTTTAGATTTTTCTCATCATATGTATAAGATTTCCTCTCCACTATTTTCATTATGGTTATTTATATTAGTGATGGACTGATACCTTAGGTTTATAGGATTATTTTTTCTAATGTACTTGTTTTGCATAATCTTGGTTGGGGCACTAGCTTTCTTGATCAATAATGTTGCAATCTATCCTTTTATATATCCTCATAAAATTTACTATTTTTTACCTTCATAAAATCATGTCAAAATTTAACTACCCTACAATTATCATATTATGTTTTACATTTATTTTTTGGTGTGTATACCCTAAGAATATTATATATATGGCACATTGAACTAGTAATTATAACCTTCTCTACTTCACTAATGTGTCAAAGTTTCATGTTATTTTTTTATGCTTTTTTGTTATTAAGACTTTTTACTTTATTTTTGACATTTTATCTAAGATATAATTTGGCTTACCCCTCAATGGCATCACTTTTGGCCAAGAATTGATTTGATTTTGGAGAATTTTGCATTGCACATAAGTATACTTTCTCTTGAATAGAACTAGAGAGAAATTTTATGATGGAATACTTGCACTTGAGTGATGTGCCCATGATCTTCAATGTGTTTTTCTCTTTTTGGAAATGATATTCTTTGATAAGAATAAAATAACTTCAGTTATCATATAGTAAGGTGGTACTTTTACAAGCATCCAATTGAAGTTCTTCCATAGATCTTCAATGCCACATGATTCTTCAGGAGCTATTTTGTATTTTGGGATTTGATTAAAAAACCATAAAAGATAGCTTTCTTAAAATTATTACACAATCCATGTAAGAGCTCATGCACCATTTATTTTGAAGACATATTTTATGCTAGATTTACTATAAATAAAATTACCACCACAATCAGTAACACAATAGTCAAATAAATTTGATTCTTGGTGTAGAAAAATATATATAATTTTTATATGCATTTGACATTTTCCAATGAGAATATAGTATTCCTCATAATTCTAGGTTATAGTCAATTTGAATTTAGATCATTAGCAAGGAGATCGATATAAGAAAATTTACAGTGTAGAAAATAGAGAAAAACAATAAGCACAACTTTAACACAATAATTATATGGAAAACCTAGTAAAATTATACCAGGAAAAAACCAAGGGCAAAGATCTTTCGTATTTTATTTTTCAGGAAATTCATAATTACAAAAATCTTCTGAAAAGTTACAAAAAACGTGACTTCAACAGAATAAGAAATTCAAGTTACGCAGTCTTTGTCAAACAAAAAATTTCCAAAAATAGAAAGTGTGACTCATACAACTACATGTCAAACATTTGTAAAAACTACCAAAAATAGAGAGTTCCAAAAAAAATTGACTTCGTTGGAAATGCCTTTGGGTCCAACGGGCTACAAAAACCCCCCTGGGACCCCCCATCACATCAACCTTTGGTTGTATAGTAGGCCTTCGGCCATGCTAGGCACGTACCTGAAGCACTAGCTAGATATCAATATCAACTATCTTTCACTACAGGAATAACAATAAAATTGACTTCATATTCCAACAATCAAAAGATATTTTAATGAACATAAGAATGAATAATTAGTCATGTTTCTTTCAAGGAACAAAATAGTCATGGTACTAAACATATAGTAATGATCATAAAAAATTAAGCAATGGGTGAGCTATCCTTTCCAGGCTCTGCTCCTCAGACAATTTTATTAGGGCAATAACCACACATTATAAGTAGGTGCTTGAAACCCAATAAATTTAGAGGATACTTGAACATCATAAAAAATGTTAGCTAAAGTAACACTTAAGTGAGAGAAAAAAAGATATAGTACAACAAAAAATTCTTTGAAATTTTATACAATTCCACTTTTTCTATTGATGTGTAAGAGTTTGAAAAAAAATCCCTTACCTTTTCATTCACCTTGTCATCCTTATGTTTTAGTGAAAGGGAATGAATGTGGTCATTTTAATATAACAAGAATGAGAATTCTTTGACAAAGATAATACCATCCTTATATCCGTGGTGGTTGAATTAGCACATACTTTTGATTTGGGATCTAAATTACTTCCAAAAAACTTATGTAGGTAGAATTGTCATGATGCAGGAGCATCCCAAGCGAACGAGCTATCCGCATCAACCAAAAATATTTGTTGTTGTAATTTTTAGTTTTGGTTTTGTTTTGACCTCTCTCAGTATTGGCAATCCATGGTATGGTCAAATTGGCAGGCAAACACGAATGCAACTTTGGAAGTGGGAAAGATATTCTATGAGAAAATATCGAGTCACATTTAAATATGTTGGTACTGGTAAAGTTTTGAAGAGCTCAAATAATCGTTGAAGAAGGATTTTGCAATATTTCATCGTTGCATCTATGATAAAAGTAATGGATGAACGGATTTGTATGTTGATGGTTGTGACATTTCTATTTTACTTTGGTTTTCATTAAAGGATAAATAGTTTAAGAAGTTTAAATTTAATGAGAATATGCAGCCATAGGCAAAAAAAATACAAGGGGATGGACAAAATATAGATATTGATAAATGCTAATGAATAAAATAATGAGGTTGAGCCAAATTCAAATTGGAAAATAAAAATCATGAATGGCAAATGAATGTTAAAAAATTACCATGTTGGCAGTTGGAGGGGTGTACCATTTTGAAAACAATAAAATTTCAAATTAAAGATTGTTGAGGAGGTGGGTGTAAGGGAGATTTGGAAGTTGAAAAGGCGGATTTGATTTTTGGGAAGCAGATGTGTGGTAGAAGAGAGGGGAGGCGCTGAAGAAGCTTAGTGTGGGGCTGCGTGGAGAGTTTGGGGTGTGTAGAGGGGCTACTATGCCCAAGTAAAAGACAATTTTAAATTTTAAAAACAACAGACTCATAGACAAGGGTTGCATAGAGGACACAAGCAGGAATGGAAGGGGGTCGTGTCATTTCCATATGGAAAATTAAAACATTAAAATTTCAAACCAATGCATACAGCAGAAAAAGGAGCCACGCCATATGTTATGGTTGTTGAAATTCGGAATTCAATAAAATTATTCTGAAAAGATTGAGCTGAAGGTAAGATTGGAGGGGCCGTTGCACAATTTGATTGGTAAAGGAGAGGGTTGTGCAGAGATTGGGTAAAGTTAGAGAAGCAACGTATAAAGTTTCAAGTTGCAGGAAGGACCACATCTCAATAGGAGAGGTCGAGCATGAATGAAAGGAAAGAATAGTAGTGGAGGAAGGAATAAGAGATTAAAGTGTGGTAACTTGTAAGCTGAAATTAGTATGATAGAGCTCAACGATTAAATGTGCATTTTTGTTTTTTTAATGGAATTGATTCTTTAATGAAATTTGAACTTGTAAAAGTGATGTTATTTTGACAAATGAAATTGTCATTTAAGAAATCGTTGAATGAGATGTTTTGTAAATGAGGTTGAAATTGAAAAAGTGAAAAGCAAGATATTGTCTATGTCTAAAAGTTAATTAAGTTGAATGTATAAGAGGAAGCAAACTGATTCTTGCATCAAATGGTGTTAGAGCCACAGGTTCTGAGCGTGTGGACACACCGTCGAATGCGAGGTAGTCCACACCAAGATCGATAGGTGAAATTGTGTGAAAAGATTGCCGACTGTGAGGTGGTTCACACCAAAAGTAAGTGTGAAGGGGTTGTGGAGAGCTTGAGAGGATTGTTGTAGGTAGAGAAGCCCTGATCAATTGGGAGTTGCAAGCCGCGAAGTGATGTAAGTTGAGGTGAGATTACAACAGACTAGATGGGATGGGTCATGAGGAGACCCGTGCAAATACTATTTTGGGAGCAGTATTGGGAGAAAGTGGAGAATGAGAAGTTTGAGAAGATGGGATAGATGGTTCATGAAGAAGTGGGAAAGATCGAGGCGAGAATCGAGAAATTGGAAAAGAGTGTTGGGAAAAGTTAGAAGAAAGTAGTAAAAAGGAGCAAGTAGAAAAATGAGGACAACATGATGAGATGGAAGTAGAAAGAGGTGAAATAAGCCCCTACAAAAAATGAAGATGCAGTTGAGATTGTGGCAAAAAAGCTTGAAGACATTGCAAAAGATGACAATGAGGGAAAGTTGCAATGATAGAAAAGAATGAGGTGAATTTTTGTTGTGATGAGTATTTATATTCTTTGGTGAAAGTAGAAGAGGATGTAGAGAAGGAAGAGAGCATGCAGATGGAATGTTTTGATTTCCACGAGGAAGTAAAAGTAGATTATGACGTCATTGCAGATTGGAGCCTAGATAATATCTATTTGCATATAGGAGTTGTAGTGGATATTGCAAGTAATGCTTGGTGGAGGTGGTCGGTCTGCGGTGGGATGAATCCCATGAATGAGGAGAGGAGAATAGAGTGTATTTGGTGAAGGAGGTCGGGCTATGGTGGACATGAGTCCACAAGGAGGGGAAGAAGGAAGAAGATGTTGTGTTGTTGGAGGGAGGTGGTGCGTGTTCTAGCACGATATTGAAAAAAGTGGATAAAATATTGATTTTGAACACTTTGGTCAACGAAGAAGTTCATTGCAAGTTGGTGGCAACCTGGAAAAGTAGTTCGACTACTCAACTCCATCATTGTGAGCCTATGCTCACAATCTTTCTATCCAACGTTTTTGATGTAGGAGCATCCTGAGCGAGTGATCTATCCGCATCAACCAAAAATATTTACTGTTGTAATTTTCAATTTTGGTTTTGTTTTGACCTCTCTCAATATTTGCAATCCATGGTATGGTCAGATTGGTAGAAAACATAGATGCATTTTTGGAAGTGGCAAAGACATTCAATGAGAAAATATCGAGTCACATTTAAATATGTTGGCACTGACAAAGTTTTGAAGAGCTCAAATAATCGTCGAAGAAGGATTTTGCAAGATTTCATCGTTGCCTTTATGACATAAAGTAATGGATGAACAAATTTGTATGTTGATGGTTGCGACATTTCTATTTTCCTTTGGTTTTCATTAAAGGATAAATAGTTTAAATATAATGACAATATATAATGAGAATATGCAACCACACGCAGAAAAATACAAGGGGGTGCACTAAATATAGATTTTGATAAATGCCAATGAATAAAATAATGAGGCTGAGCCAAAGTCAAATTGGAAAATACAAATCATGAATGGCAGATGAATCTTAAAAATTACACGCTGGCAATTGGAGGGTCATACCATTTTGAAAATAATATTAATTTCAAATAAAATATTGCTGAGGAGGTGGGCGTAAGGGAGAATTGGAAGTTGAAAAGGCAGATTTGATTTTTGGGAAGCAGATGCGTGGTAGAAGAGAGGGGAGGCGTTGAAGAAGCTTAGTGTGGGGCTGCGTGGAGAGTTTGGGGTGTGCAGAAGGGCTGCTACGCCTAAGTAAAAGATAATTTTAAATTTTAAAAATAATAGACTCATAGACAAGGGTTGCATGGAGGACACAGGCAGGAATGAAAGGGGGTCGTGCCATTTCCAAATGGCATTTTAAACTTTAAAATTTCAAACCAATTCATAGAGCAGAAAAAGTAGCCACGCCATATATTATGGCTGTTGAAATTTGGAATTCAATAAAATGATTTTGAAAAGGCTGCACTGAAGGTAAGATTGGAGGGGGTGCTGCAGAATTTGATTGGAAAAGGAGAGGGTGGCACAAAGATTGGGTAAAGTTAGAGCAACAACATATAAAGTTTGTAAGGAGGACCACGTCTCAATAGGAGAGGTCGAGCATGAATGAAAGGAAAGAATAGTAGTGGAGGAAGGAATAAGAGATTAAATTGTGGTAACTTGTAAGCTGAAATTGTTATGATAGAGCAACAATTAAATATGTGTATTTTTGTTTTTTAATGGAATCGATTGTTAATTAAATTTGAACCCGTGAAAGTGATGTTATTTTGACAAATGAAATTGTCAAAGAAATCGTTGAATTAGATGCTTTGTTAACGAGGTTGAAATTGAAAAAGTGAAAAGTAAGATATTGTCTTTGTTTGTGAAAGTTAATTAAGTTGAATGTATAAGAGGAAGCAGACTGATGCTTGCATCATTTCATTTTTTAAGTACAAAACAATCATTCTACTACATATAAATTCAAATAGACATAATTTTTTTATCTTAGTGATTTCATCCATATGATTGATTATATGCCAATGACTATTCACATGTCTAATGAGGTTGGTGACTAAGCAATTGAATTTTCTAATTGATCTCCATGAAAGACACTAGAGTTCTTAAGGTGATTTGACAAGAATGGTCATTTCACATGATTAATTGTTGTTATTGAGCATGCATTGATTGCTCTCATGAAATTTGGATTAAAAACTATGAGATATGTGGAGATCCAAATGAAAAAAACATTTCAAGTTTAGTAAAAAATATTTAATTTAATTATTACGATCTATTGTTGGTATATTATATACAAATGCAAAATGACATCCAACATAGATGAGGCAACAATGATATCGCATGTCATTTTAACTATGACATACTATGAGGAAACTAGGTACAAAATGTTCAATGATATTATTTCAAATTTGGTACGTATAAAAGATTGATACCTAGTTATAAGTATGAGGTCAAAAAAAATTATTCTTTTAACATAAATTTTCCAAAAATATCCTCAAACCTTGATATTACTTAAATAGATTGGAATATACTTATTGAATGAGGTAAGATAATAATAGAAAAATATATTCTAGAAGAATGGTAAATGCTATTATAGAGAAGATTTAAATAATCATTTTTAAGAGAAAGAACTTTGAGAGTTCTAATTTTAGATAAAATTACTATTTTGAGAGAGGATGATATCCTATATAAACTATTGATAAGAACATGATAAGCTTAAGTGATAATTTTCTTTATAAAACTTATGTGAAGTTGATTTATATTGAATATTCATTTAATATTAATGTGATTGAATCACTTTATGAATCACAAAGTGAAAATATACATCCTCATAACTATAATTTAATAAAATATATATGCAATTTATATCTTTATATTGAAAATATAACTTCTTAAATATATTAATATATATTATTAAAGAAAAAATCTATATATAAAAAACCAAAAACACAAACACTTAAATGAAAGATTAAGTTTACTCTAAAGAAAAAATTTAGGCTTGTATTGTGACACTTGGAGTACTTGGGGGACATATCATACACTTGGTGTAAGAACCATAATGTGACCCAATGCAATATCTACATTTGAATAGATACGTCAAGTAGTATTCTACATGCAGGGAAAGCGAATGACAGTCGAGGCAGTGCAGAATGGACTTGTCGCTACTAGACTGCTAAGAAAAAAATGAAATTCTAACTAGAGGTATATTTCCTTTCATCCAGAACAGATGGTTAATTGTAGTCAAAAGAAAACTTGAATAACTCTCAACAAGACATAAAGAAAAACATCATAATACTTTTGAAGAATTATGTGATTATGTGGCTCGCCGAGAGTTGAGCCTTTGCTACAAAGATTTTACATCTTTGAGAAGGATTCTAATTGTCATATATTTTCTTGGGAGACCAATCATAAAGGACAACTTCTCATACATATAAACCTTCTGCAATAAAATACCATGCAGAAGATCTTCCAAATCAAATATTTCTTAGAGAATGCGTATGTTAAAGAATTGATCAATCTATAAATACTCATCTATTTATTTTGAGGCGGAAAGATTGAAGCACAAGTTTTTGGTATAAAAAATGATAGTGTGTTGTGATATATATATATTTAAAAATAGTTTGGAAATAAAGAACTAACAGATTTAAGAAGAAGCATGACTGAGTCGTTTTGGAAAGAAGAGTTTGAAGAGTTGGTTGGCCTTGGCATCTGTGGTGGGAGAAGCAAAATCGATTTGTCCAGCCATTAAGAGCTTCTTAAATGCCTTGGTCATAATATTCTCTTTAAACCCATTCTTTTCTCCTAACATGAAGAAAATCCTCTATAGGATCCCCATGGCATACTTGTTGGCACTCTTAGAGACACAATAAGCTTTTCACAATGGTCGACAAAGCATGAGGCCTTCAATTTGGTAGCACACCCTTCACCCATGGTGGTTCTCTAATCACTAAATCCACCTAATGTCATTATGAGGCATATATCAACTAGTAGAGCCCTTTATCATTTAAACCACGAGGAGATCCACACAAGTGACACCAAATGATATCTAGGTGAAATATGCATTAGCTTGTGTCTAGAGTTTAAATGTGGGAGATACCTCAAAAGAGGAAACTCACTAGTCCTTTGTGAGGACAAAGCCTTGCCAATACTAATTGACATTCTTTCCTTGAAAAAAAAATGCATATCTTCTTTGTGTTGTCGACTATTGAGCCAAAAAGAGTTCAAATCATTGTATTGAGAAATTCATCTCTTTCTACTTCATAAAGATCTAGAGTTATATGGTAGACATGAGTCGTTATATTTTCAAAAGACATATATATTCATGGAGAGGCACACTCATTTATGTAGCATAGGCGTGTGAGAGTGCATACAGAGAGAAAAATGTGGTTTCTCTTACCACAACGTTGGTCATCAAGATAAGTAAATAATAACAAGGATAATGTATATGAGTAAAATGTTTTGATTTATCTTTGTTTGGTGGTATTTAATTTATCGTTTGAGAAAAAAGACATAATAGATTTAGAATATAACGTAACAAATGTTTTATGTACATAAATTTGAGATATATTTTTTTATCTATTATATACATAGAGGATGTATTCTTTTTTGAGTAGTTTACATAATCTTTTGAGCATTCTTTTTTTTTGGTCACTTATTTGTAGAATGCAATTATATTTCAAGGCTAAGAAAAATTTATAAAGGAGGGAGGGAAATTAAAATTTTCAAAGATCAAAAAATTTATAGATGGAGGAGCATAAAATTCTCAAAGACCAAAAACTTTATTGGCCATGTTCAACATATATTCCGGAATAACTTTTAAAAATGATTAGTATATCCTAATTGGATCTAATACCATGTTAGAATTTACGATCTTAAGATACTAATCTTTATAAAAAAAATTAGAAATATACAAGCATAGAATTTACACATTCGCTTTCTGGTAAAAAAAAAACCCATAAAGCATCGTTTATTAGAACACTTACAATAATGTTCTATTATAACATAGACCAAACCTTGGAAGCACGTTTCCATACTTCCACATGACCATTCCCTTCCTCATGTGCATAGTGATATAATTCATTACAAAATCTCCAAATTCCATGTCTCTCAAATGAGAGAGAACCTCCTTAAATATAGGAGAAAGAGTAGCATAATACCTAAAGGGGTATTAGTAACACCTATTCAACAATTACCATTCATAAATAATTAATAATCTAATAGTTATTAGACTAACTATTTCAAATGGGATATGCTTAATAAGCATATAATATATAAGGTTTTATAACCTTATATTAGAACAATATATAAATGTTATAAGTGTATAATCCCTAATAAAATTATGTTATAACATCTTTTGACTAATTTTAGAGGTTGAAAGACTAAACTTGGGCTTGACTATCATAGCAAACTCCCAAGCAATCACCCTTTTCCCTATTGTATAAGCTATAGGTATATTGGAGGTTTCATCACATGGAGGTTTTGTATTTCCAACTCTTCATTTTATTATATTTTTTTAGTTTTTTTAAATTTTTTTTTATTAATGATATAAAGTGAAAAAGATAATTGCACATGATTTGAAGAAAGTACTAGTGAATGTGAGTTATTAAAAAGGTGGGTATATATATAGATAATTTTAGGAAAAAGAAGTTATAATTTGTTTTTAATAAGATAAGCAACATTTTTAGGGTGGTGTACCCTTTTACACTGAGAGCCCAAAGGGTCAAAAAGAAGCTAGTTCAAACCAAGAATGAACTAGGAAAAGAGGACAAACCTCACATAGAAACAACTGATAGACAATTGTCGAACTACAAATGGGGACTAAACAACTCCAAACTCAAAAAAATCCAAATTGACTCCCTTAACCCGAGGTTGTGAAGCAGATACAAAACGAGGGAGTCCCTTCTTCTTTCACAACACAAACGACTAGGAAAGCTCAGAATCATCCACCAAGCGAGGAGAGAGAAGAAGATCCACAATAGCCACCAAGGGCAAAGAGCCATCACACAAGGGAGACGACAGCGCAGGAGAGGAGACAAGATCGATCGAAGGACCAACAGAGGCATCCAACAAGGTTTGTGCAAGCTCTGACAGAACAGTGTCAGTAGAACGAGCCAACATAAGCTCCACGTAATGGATAGCTAGAAGAGGAGTCGGGCAAGAAACAGGCTCACGAGAAGACTCAAGAGGGTCAACCTCTGCAAAAGAAACCTCCAAAGGAGGAGAACCCACTATGAGATGATCTGGGAGAGCATCCTTCCACCAAGTAGCAGTGCCCTTGCGGCAGGCAAGTGGACAACTAGAGGCCAAATGAACCACAAAGAAGCATCTCCTACACTGAAAAGGGAGACCCTTATAATCCAAGAGCTGCTTCCAAGGTCTGTCCTCCACCAACAAGACTACATCACCATGAAGGGGTTTGGAGATGTCCAAATCAACTAAAATATGAGTTACTGTAGTGTGCCCAAGATCCCGAGTCGCAGAGTCCACCATCAAAAAGTGTCCAATGGTGTTGCCAATAGCTTCATAACATGAATCCTCCCAAAATTGGAGAGGGAGATTCAGCAGACAGATCTAAACTGGTCTGGTATTTAGCGGCTTTGTAAGGGGATTGAAAGAGCGATACCAAGGCTTGATGAACAGTGAATGAATCCCCCACACCCATCCCTGTCCAACACATGATCATGCTCCCTAAAGGAGGAAAAGGTTGCTATAAAGAAACCCCTAGCGCATTGATAGAGCTCAATCTCCCCAAAGACCACAAACTTCTAGGAGGTGGAAACCTAGTCATGGAGGTCGGGAAGGGAGGGCCACAAGCCATTAAACCTGCATACCACTCCCTACAATAAATAAAATTCCTTGTTCTCAGTAACCTCAGGTCCGCAGACCATCATAGGGGAATCACGAGCACAAGGCAGAGGCCGAGCTCGAGCCTGAGCAGGAGGTTGAGAACCCACCTTAGCACCCTCAGAGAAGGACTTCACTCAGCTCAAAGAAGGAAAGCCCTTTATAGAGACATCCAACCGTGTAGCACCAGGGAAAAATCCCACAACCCATGGAGCATCCAAACAACCGACACACCCACCTAGCTCGTAGTCATCCACATAGGGCATTGAGACCACCGTCGCGACCTCAAGAACCTCTGCAGAAGGTCGAGGCAAAGAAACCCAATTTGGGGACACAAAAATCCCGTTAGGAGGCATGCCTGAATAGTCTGTGCATGGAAGATCCATCCCCAACAAAGAGTCGATAGGAGGAGGGCCCCCGTAGGCCACCCAAACTCCCCCTGCAGCCACCAAAGCCTAAACAACACCCAAAGCGCTTGTGTCGACGCCATTCAAACCTGCGAGTCGTTGGCTCTTGTTCCCACTCAGGCACGCTATCATTTTTTGAATCCCTAGAAGTTATAATTTGTTAATCAACTACTTGTCCAAGGGTAAAATTTTTAAAAGGATATATTTCCTTTATACAACAATTCTTATCCTTCTTATTCTAGAATATAATAAACATTCTATTTTATCAAATAAATGTGTATGTAGTCAAAAGTTAATGATATTTTGTAATAAGCTCAATAAATTTCTCCTTTTAATAGTATTTTTTTTATGAGTATTTTTTTTTTCTAAAAATGAATTAGAAATAAATTTCTTCTTTTAATAGTATTTATTTTATGAGTAATTTTTTTGTTTATAAAAAAAGCATTAGGCTTTGTATCACACATACTATGAAATATTAATATGAACTTTTCTACTAATATTAAAATCCATTTTAGTTCTTATTTAAAAAAGATAGCTCAAATATCTATACTATATGTAAAAAATATTCATATATTTTGTGCTATTAATATGTATTTTTATTTTATTTATAAATTTGTATTTCTACGTAGATGAGAAATAAAGAAAAAACCAAAATTATCACATCATATGAGGGAGTTTCCCTCTTAAAAGTAAAGGATATCCACTCATTTCATCATTTTTTATTATTATTGCAAGTTTATGCATCTTCACATTGGGTAATTCTCTAAAATAAGTGAATAAAGCATGGAGGTATAAAATCTTGCAAAAATAGAGTTAAGGGAAGATTTAATGTTTATGGGATATTCCCCATTATGTTTATCTCACCCACTTATCAAATCCTTGCCACCCTCTATGGGTTCCTAACCAATAATAATATTTTCTCATTCTAGATCCTCTTTGCCTTTGCTTTTGTATAGTCCTTGATGATGTATTGTGAAGAGTCACTCCACCTAGCATCCACACATAGCACAACAACATATATTAACACAGAAAATGTAAGAAGGAAAACAACCTATATTTTATTTCCTCCAAAAATAGAATTACAGATTCAAAAATTGCAATGCTATAGCCACATGGGCTTGACTCACTACAAAGAAAATTAACTCTCTAAGAAAACTCTACAATTTAGAGCCACAATCTGCACCAATGGTGTCATCTTTCATAACCTTTGTTTACCCCTTTATTTGGCACCAATAACCACCTTAGGATGTTCTAGAAAGTGTAACTCCCCCTTTTTTTGTTTGGCACCCAAAGCTTTGTTATCCTCGAATCCAACTGTGCTAGATTCACGAGATAACCCCCTATGAAACTTATCCATTTCATAGTTTTGTGTACTTCAAGCACGAAAATGAGGTAATTTTCAATTCTCCTCGATGCACGGTCCAAAACCTCAAATAGTCTTTTTAAGTGGCTTCCTCGTTTATCTTTTGAAGAACATCAAAATGAGTATCTTCATTAACTCTCAACCTTTGAGAGTTAGTCAAAGTGTGATTCATGTTAGAGTGCTGAAAATCAACACTCCTACATAGCCTTTGTCAATTTGCAACTCGAAGTGTCGAAGCGCTGAAAATCAGCGCTCCTACACTTTGCTCACTCTGCCAAAAATGCAAAAGCAATGAAAATCACCACTTGTGCACTTTTTGGTTTCTCAAGTTTAATTTATGCACAAGCGGTGATTTTCACCGCTCGTGCATCTATCTCACCATTAAGTTCGCCTTCATTGATGCGAACTTCAAGTTGCATTAATTACTCTTTCTAGAGACTTAATAAGTCTTATATGGTTAGTCTTCTTCATTCTAAACAATTTCTTAACCTTTTCCTTTGCTTGCTGGGCATTTTCCGACCTCAAGTGTATCGGTGCTTGAAGATTTTTCGTGCTTTTGAGCTAGGGCTTCTTGTTTTTCAACAGGTGTTTTTTACCCTCCCTCTTTGTCAGTTTTCTCCTTTCCTTTTGTTTTTAAATCTCTGTAATTTCTTTTTCAACTTTGTCAATACACTTTTCTTAGCCAAGGTTTCAATCTTTTCATATTTTGAATCTTCCTTCCTTTGTTTAAACTTGCCCTAGTGAATCCCAGGGCTTTGTTAAATATCTCTTATTCACGTTTCTTCTCTCTTTATGCATCATTCTCAAATGCTTTTTGTAATGAATATTTTGGAACCTTAATACTTTCTAACACTTTTAGGGTTTTTCATCTAAAAGGAGAAAGATGGGCCAAAATGCATAGGTTACATTCAAAGATTATGTGTTAATGGGGGTTTTAAGGTGTGGTGTGTGTAGAATGTAGATCTAAATGCAATGATTTAAATGTAAAGAATTGAGAATAGCAACTAAATATTAATGTAAAATCTAGGAAATAAACTATGTTTGAAAACACAATGTTGTATGTAAGCATAAACTAGAATGACCTAAAAATGTAAACTTTGACAAAACAGAAAGTTGTAAATGAAAGAGGGGTACCTGAAAATGTATTACAGACTTGGGGGAATTCTAAAATTCTAAAAAAAATGTTTTTTATGTGTGACGAGACACTTGTGCCAAGTTGGGCGACCTAGTCCTTTTTTGGGGTGATTTTAGGAAACTAGTGTTGGTGTAGGTACTCAAAATCCCTTTAGCTGGTAGTGCCTTTGCATATCAAGCCTACATACTTGTAAGTCGTAGCCAACATGTAGATGACATAAGAGCTCATATAAAACGTTTTAGTTTTCTCCAAGTTGATAAGCTGCTCGTGGAGGTTGTTGCTTATCATTCGTGACCAGTTGAACATCTTCACGCCCTCTGTGATGTCCTCGATGAAATAGTACATCCATGGCTCGAAAGGTGCCCCCAAAGGATTGCCTACTATCCTGTTCAACAAGATGATGATGTCTCCATAGTCCTCTTTGAAGTCTATGCGTAATAGCTTCTTAGGCATTTTTCTGAAGGAAGGTCTTGGCTTATCCAACCATGACTTGTTGATGTTGGCGGCACAAAGGTCAGGCTGTTCATTGTACAACCTCTGGGCATCCTCCTTAGTTTTGTAGGTGGTCTTAGGATATGTAGGAATGCCAAAGGCCTCATGTATGGCCAACTCTCCTAGATGAGCTAACACTCTCCCGTCGGGTGCCACAATCTGTCTAGATTCAGCATTATAATGAAGTGCACACTCCAACGCAGGCGGGAATCCGGCAGCTTGAAAAATTCCATTCCTCACCATTCTTCTGGCAGCAGGCGTTGGTAAAGGTCCATTATGCCCGTATATCCTTCTTTTGAATTCATCGAGGTCAATATGGCCGAGATTGGTGTCCGAAATGTTTTTCCATTTCGACTTTATTCTGGTTTCCGGCTGCAATCCTTTGCTTGCGAATTTCATTTGTGCTT